>CANSZD010004291.1:0-130000 GCA_947648045.1 Beta corolliflora
AAAGCAAGGCGGAGGAAACATAAAATATTAATGTTAAAAGGAAGTGGGGAGAAAGCAAGTACTAATCAAATATTAGAAAACACTAAGAAAAACCACGGAATAGGAGATGGATCACTGTTACTCAACAAGCATGAAAAAGCTACAGATGGAAATGTCATAACGAAAGTAATCTTCAACATTTCATTACAAAAGTCCTATATTTTTATTGAAATGTTATCCTTAATCCTAGCTATGATATACTCGAAGACAAATCAAGTGAATTCCCATGCGTCGCTTAGTTCATCATCACTATCGTCATCCCAAAACCATCTTCGTCACCAAATCGTCATCTGTCCTGCTGCTTTCTCCCGGTTCTTCGAAACTAGACTCTTCTTCCCATCATCACCTGATGGGGCTTGAGACAAAATTTCTTTGTCATCTCCTTCGACACACTCGACATCATTACCACCTTCTATCGGGGAATATCATTTGGATCACAAAGCGTTGGAGTCCCAACACTTGTCTCCTGAAGGAAGTCCCGAAGTCAACCGAGCATCAATCAAGACCTTGCCTTTGTCCTAAACATAAGCCCACCATTGAGCACGATCTCTTTTCGAGCTTGGGTACGGTGCAGAAATATACTTGGCTAACCTCCGGTATGATAGCACAAAGGGATCGAAACTTGGGGTATTTCGTGTGTGGTTGACTTAACTAGCTTCTCAGATTGATCGATGTTCATTCCCCTCACATTGTCCATCCAATTGCACTTGAACAAAACAATGCTATATTGATTACGTGCACCTGAAACTTCAATTCTATAACATCATGCAGAATCCCAAAGAAATACTCCTACCGTCATTAGACACACACACTCCATAATTCATGGTGGATTTGTGATTGCTTGATGCTTTGTTTGGAAATTGTATCCATTAACATAGTATCTATTCCAAGTGCGAACTAATGTCGAAGGACCCATTTCACAAAGCAAACATAACATCGTCATTTGGTTTGTCTTGAATAACCTATTGAAATTCATTCATATTTCATAATACATTAATATTTCTTGAATAACCTATTGAATAACCTATAGTCACACAAACTCACTTTCGATCTAAACCAATCAAGGTATTGCCCGCTTCATGTTGCACCCACACATCTTCCCTACGTAGTAGGTCAACATCAAGAATGTGGTCCTCAAATCCCTTACAAACATAACAATTGTTAATGTCTAAATTTAAAATGAAAGTTAAATTTATAAATAATATGATTAATAACAAGTGTTTTACTTCTCAAATTCTTGTAAGATGCCTGTATTTGCTAACACATATAGGTGTGCACGTTGTAGTTTCACTTCGCTTAAAAATCGTGTTCCTCCTGCATTAGGCAATGACCACAATTAACCCCGAATAGTCTGCGGGGACAGTTTCGTCGAGCATCCTATCAAGTTCATCATTTACATTACGGCTGAATCTCGTGTCTTAGTATCCACTCCTTGCTGAAAGTAGTTTGAGTCAGTTGCAATCTCTTCACACAAGTACGCATTACAAATAGAACCCTCCACACGAGCCTTGTTACCAATTTTGCTAAGCCAAATGATTGAGGAACCTAATGAGGTGGTTATAAAAAGAGTTACACAATTGCGAACAACAATAAAAAAGGATATATGAAAATGAAGGATAAGGTACCTTTCGAAGGGATACATCCAACGGTATTGCACGGGACCACATAGCCTAGCTTCGCGTGGAAGGTGAACTGGTAGAGTGTTCCAT
Organism: Beta corolliflora; assembly: GCA_947648045.1. Classification (NCBI taxonomy): domain Eukaryota; kingdom Viridiplantae; phylum Streptophyta; class Magnoliopsida; order Caryophyllales; family Amaranthaceae; genus Beta; species Beta corolliflora. The sequence goes on from CANSZD010004291.1 coordinate 1,749, forward strand.
GGAATTAAAGAATGATGGTGGGAAAATCTTTTCGAGTTTACAAAGGATCTCGGCTATGTCCTTTTCCAACCTTTCCATGTCACTTCTTTGTGATGGTGGAGCAACACAAATCACGGAAAAAAGGCTAATCTCGTTGACAACTTTCCACACATGAACGAAGCAACTCCTTTAATGCATCGTGATAATCTTTCCATGAAGACATGACGGTCATGGCTTTTCATACTGTGCAGCTTACCGGACTGCATGTCTACACATCTTGTTAAGTCGGAAGCATAGCCATCCGGGAAATTTCAAATCTCGACCCGGTTGCATAATACTTTCCTTTGGGACTTGTCCGGTGCGAAAGGTGCTTTTGGTGGAGTTTCTTTTCCGTTCGCATCCTTGGTGACATGAAGTTGAGGCCTTTTGCACAATTTAGCAATGTCTTTTCTAGATGCAACGGTGTCGCTCGTTTTTTCACATCCATAAGCGTGTGAATGAGTTGGTCGAAGAAGTTTTTCTCAATGTGTGCATGACATCAAGGTTGTGACGAAGATGCAGATCTTTCCAAGATGGGAGCCTCCCAAAGACAGCCTTTGTTTGAACCACCCATTTTTCAACTTTTTCAAAGCGTTAAGTGCATCTCGGTCCATCCTAGCCTTTGGCAAGTCTTTAACACATGACCACAACTCTTCCCAGGACATGATGTGTGGTGGAGACCCTTTTTCAACCTTATTTTTGCAAAAAGCTACTTTGTTTTTACTAAAAGGGATGATCTTCGGGGAAGAAATTGACGGTGACAATCAAACCAAGAAACTTTACCCCCATGCTCTAGCCAAAAAGCTTTGGATTTATTCATACAATAAGGACAAGCCTTTTCCCAACTGTAGACCAATTGATAGCATACCGTAAGCGGGAAAATCATTTATTGTCCAAAGAATGGCGCACGCATATTGAAATTTTGTTTCCTAGAAATGTCATAAGTAGTTGCTCCAACATCCCATAATTGCTTCAATTCTCGATTAAGGGTTGCATGTACACATCCAAGTTTCCCTTCGGATTTTTAGGACCAGAACGAGCAACGAAAGGAACATGAAGGGTTTTTTCATGCACATCGATGGTGGCAAGTTGCACGGGGTTAAGATGACCGACCAACATGAATATTGACCCCCAAACTTTCCATGTGGACCCAAACCCATCGGTACACAACCGAGCCGAACATTCCTAGGCTCGGATGCAAATTCGCCCAAATGATCTATCCAAATGCTTCCAAGCTTCACTTGTCGCTAGGGTGAGCCATTTTGTCTTCGACTCTTGGATTTTTTGGCATGCCATGTCATTTCTTCAAAGAACGTTCTTTGTTGCATACAACCTCTCGCAATCTCGGTGTGATTGGGAAATAAATCAAAACTTTTATTGGAACTAAAGACCCCTTAGAAGTCCTCTTGTATTTGTTCGCTATCGCACACTCTACATCCGTCCAAGTGTGCATCGAGTTCTCCAAAACAAAGATACAACCTTTGGGGCAAGCATGAATCTTCTCGTGGGGAAGCTCTAATCCCCCAAGATCTTCTTCGTATCGTAAAATGTGTTACTCATGTTGTTGTTGCTAGGTATTGCTTCTTTCATTAATGAAGCAAAATCATCAACACACCTATGTGGCAAATTGTACTCACACTTCAAAGATACGATTCTAGATGCCATTTCCAACACGGACATGGAGCTCCCGTCGTACAACGGTTCCTCGAAGCCTTTAATAGGTCAAGAAACACCTTTGCTTGAGGATTAGGCTCCTCCCTCCATTCTACTAGGCTCTTCAACAGTGGGCCGGTTCCAGGGTTATTCCCAAGAGCATCGAAAACCATTTCACGATACGGATTAGATAAGCTCTTACAGGGTTGAGGTAACTCTTCACCATGAGAATACCAACCGTAGTAATGGGTATAAAGCCCTTGCTATACAAATGCACTTTAACCGTGTCTGCGTCATGCATACGTCTGTTCTTGCATTTCGGACACGGACATCTAACTTCATCCTTACTACGGGGATTCGGGATTTACTTTGCAAAAATCAATGAATTCATCAACCCCCTCAAGAACTCGGGCCTCAAGTTACGCACATTGTTATATCTATCATACATCCACCAACGCTCCTTCCGTTTCATGGTGACCAATTCTACAATTCTAAACCATTTCAATGACAATACTCATTAACAACCAACATACGTACAATTAAAACATATTTGTGAAATACATATAGGGGCCTAAAAATGATGTCCAAAGGTCCTTATCACTCCAACCTAACCAATTCTTCGACGTCTAACCCCCACTAGTGAATGTATGCCAACTATTCGCTTCTACGTAAATTCAGGCAAAGCATTTCCCATGAGTTCTCCAAGTACACAATGTCGCCTTCGTAAAAGCTTACATATGTACCAGAGAACAACATGGAGAAACAACATCACGGAATTACATAGAATAGAACAAAAGGCATACATTCACCACCTAAGTGAGGTCAAACGTCGAAGAACAGATCCAAATCGGGGACTATTCAAGATATACTCCTAATGAGTATACCTTGAACGGTATCTAGGCACATGATGATGCAAACATATTTATTTAAACACTTAAATTAAATTTATAACATCATCCAAACTATTTCCACGAAAACAAATATGTCAAAAACAATATAAACAATTTAAATAGTGTAAACTAAATAAAGGAATGTGCAATAAATAAATTATTGTAATAATTATATAGTTTTTAACTTTTATAACCTTTAAGCATTTAGCAAAATTTAAACATAAAATTAAGCAATTAACCATATAAACTATATTTACTATTAAAATTAAAGATTTTAAAATTTAAAGAGTACCTACAAAGCGGCGGGGCTTCGGAACAAAAGGCGGGACGGCGTCGGGCGTGGTGTTTGGCCACCTACATTGACAAAGCCAAATGAGATTTTGGTGAGTGCCAAAAAATTCAAAAATGAAATTATTAACAAAAATTGAGTCTGAAATAGATATTAGGAAACAATCCATATTTTCACCATTCATTCAATAAAAACCATTGAACAAAAGCATCACAACTTCAACATGTATCAAACAAATTTCACACACCCAATTTAGAAGAAACATAAAGCAAATGTGGGCATACAATCAACTAACCCAAAAACAGAAAGTTAACAATTTTACTGAATTTTGCACTACAAATCAAGCAATAAACCCAATCACCCACCCTTAGAGAAAACCAAAACACAATTCACATAAGCATTTCTTCAAACAGATAAGAAGCACAAACAAGAACACTTCTTTTGCAACAGTTTTACAATATGAGCATAGAATTAGCTTTTTCTTGTAGTGAGCCCTCATTCACACAGCCCACTTTTGTAAACATACTCCCATTGTTTACATAAGATATCAACTTGATAAAAATTCTAGGTCCACCATGGACTCAACGACAATTTAGCCAAATGAAACCACACTGTACATGACTAGAATCAGTAAGTAATAGCTGCAGTGTGGTACAACATCAACAAACACAAGTGATTTCAAAGTAACACAGAGCTGACACATTCAAGAGAATCAAACAGAACACACAAAATTGTAGATAATGGTGCTGCAACTTGCAATATGGGTAATAATGAAAAACTTCATCGGCTTTATACCACAAAGTATAGGTAGGTTTCACTTGATACCACAAAGAAAATACCAAACATTTTTCAATTTATATTTAAATAGCTAGGTCCAATTTCTAGATAATATCCACATATTCTCCTTGACAATGGACATCAACTAACGTATCTTGGAGTTCCTAGTTTGTGCTAGTAGCATCAACTCTAAGCACAGTACCATCTTCCTCCTCAAACCAAAATATCAGGAGACATAAAAACAGTGAAATTCTAGCAGAAGACTAACAGAAAGATGAGGTTTCATATATACCTGCAAATAATCCCCGCCTCTCCGTTCTAGGAAACATAGTTTGCAATTAGCAAGCAAAATGACGAGCAAATTTTAAGGGTTCGGCCACCTATATTCCAAATACCCAATTTTTAGGGTTTGGTGTCTTTAACAAAAATTTTTAAAAAAAAGAAAAGAAAATGGAGCAAGACTAATCGGCGGTGAAGATACGGTACGGCGGTAGACGTTCGTTGGTTGGACGTCGACACGGTGCCCGGACAAGAAGACTCAAATGCGCCCGATGAAACACGGAGGGAGAGAAAGTTGAAACACGGCGGCAAAGATGAACGGAGATAATGGTTCGGCAGTCGCCGTCGTTGGTTGGGGTGAATGAAGGCGGGGGTTTTTGGTGGGAGTGAGGGAGAGAGAAAGTGGAAGAGGAGCGACGGGAAATTGGAAAGAGGAGTGAAATGGGCAACTTCTCTCATTTAAGTTGTCGATTGAAAAAAACCAGGGACTGAATTCCATCACTGACCGTTTAAGGCCAAGTCGCCAAGTAAAAAATATTAGTCGCTTTTGAAGAAATCAACGACGGCTTTGAGTCGTCGTTATTATACAACGACGGCTAACCGAGTCGTTGATATTTTTAAAAGCGGACGGTGATCACCGACGGCTTAAAGCCGTCGGCTGTCCTAACAATACCGACTAGTTTTCAAACCGTCGGCCGGTTAGTGGTCGTTGTTTCGGCGTTTTCTTGTAGTGCCAAGTTGGTCGAGAGTGGGTGCTAGCTAATACTTGGCCATACTTGACCAAGTATAGAAGCGACTTCAAGAAGGAGGGAGCTCCCGTCGGCCGAGAAGGGTGATGAGCCACTCGGATGAGGGCTAATGAGCCCCAAGGTTTGCCGAGTGGGTGCTAGTGATACTTGGCCATATTTGACCAAGTATAGAGCCGACTCGGCGAAGGAGGGGGAGCTCTGTCGTCGGCCGAGTAAGGTATTAAGCCACTCGGATGAGGGACTAATGAGCCCCAAGTTGGTCCGAGTGGGTGCTAGGCGATACTTGGCCATACTTGACCAAGTATAGAAGCGACTCGGCAAAGGAGGGGAGCTCTGTTGGCCGAGTAGGGTGTTGAGCCACTCGGATGAGGGGCTAATGAGCCCCAAGTTGGTCCGGAGTGGGTTTCGTATTTCGGATGATGGGGTGCGCCTATTTTGCCCGACCGAGTGTGTCCGAGCTTGGCATGCCACATGGCCGCTCTTGATACTGGGGTGTTGGGACCCTTGTTGTAGGCCGAGTTGAAGGGAGCGCCTTAAGGAACTTTGATGCTTCAACCTCCTTTGGTTTAGAATGTTTTTGCTCGAGTTTATTGTGACTTCTCATGGAATGGGCTGAGTAGGTCCAGTTGGGCCTTTATGGAAGCCCATTGAGGCGACACGGGGGGTTTCGTTGCACATCCCCCCAGGCACTCCTATATATGTATGAGAGGGGAGAGAATTTCCGGGTCACTTGCTCATTTCCTCATTCTCTCACTCTCAAAAATCTCCAAATCCTCCCTCAACTTTCCAAAGTTCTTCTTCCGGCTTCTACGTCCGACCTGTACGCTCTCGCTCTTTTACGTTTTCTTTTCTTTCTTTTCTTTCGAATAACTCGGCCGACTCCCTTGTCCATAAATAATGGAGATTCGTCCGAGTCGCCGACACCCCGACCTTACCTCCCAATCATTTAGCCGAGGAGGTAGGGGGATGGGAATAACGTTGGTGTCGACCGTAATAAGTTATCCCGACCCTTGGCCGTACGCCGACGCGGTTGCTCTTCCGAGCCCGTCTTCTTCGGTGGAGGAGGAGGCCGAGGGCCTCATCCCGCACTCGGGAGGTGTCTTTAGCCTACCCCCTCAAGGAGTTACTTAGACAAATATTTGTCTCATGATGTAAGTGCGGGTGGCCATGCGAGGGGAGCGGGAGAAACGTCCACTTCGGGTCGGGAGCTTGAATACCCCGATCCGGGATCCGAGAGGGGGCCAGGACTTTCTTTCCCGAGCCCGGGTAATAAAATCTCGACCAAAGACCTTCTAGGGACGGCGACGAGGTTCCAAATAAAGGACCCCTATTATCTCGTCCGACCGGCAGGCTTACCATACGGCCCTGTCTCCACCGTCCGGATGCATTGCGTAGTCTACTACAAATCAATGGAGATGGGGCTTCGGTTCCCTTTGACTCCTTTTGTCAAAGAATTGCCGAATGCCTACAACTTGGCAATTTGTCAAGTCTCTCCGAACTCATAGGGTGGGATCAATGCCTTCGGGTCATCTCGCAACTTGATAGATGTCCGACCGACCGTTAAGTTGTGAGGCACATGTACAAGCCGGGTCGAGGTCATGGCCGCGACTAACGGGCCGGGCTGGTGGAGTTTCAGGTCCGACCGGGATATCGGACCGTCCTCAATCTTCCTAGATCCCGGTAAGGGTTTCGTAGGGAGTTTGCCTTCGTTTATTTTGGCGGGGATTGGGGGACTTCCGCTGGTTCTCCCCCGACCGAGCCCCTCGTTGCTTTGAATTGCGGGTAGGCGAGCTCGATGATGAGGAAGGAGCTGCTGCCGCTATACGCAGCCGAGTCGAGGATCGTTAACGGGGGCGAGGTATTCGTACCTTGCCAATGGTTGCCCGACCGCCACCTCTTCGGTGATGAGCATTTCCTCTCGGCTATGGGCCCGAGTTCGACCTTCCGAAGGGTAATTTGCCGAGGGGATGGCTTAGGATGGTCGGTGTGACAATTCCGGTTTTCTATACGACTAACACTTCAGCTTTTTGTTTTTTATATAGAAGAAGTAGACCGACTCATGGTGAAAAGTTGAACTTGGCAGCAATGAGAGCGCTCGGCAGAAGGCCAAGATTGGCTAAGACCATGAAGGTCCCCGCTCCCTCCCAAGGTCATGTCGACCGACTGTTCATTTATTTTTTTCTCTTTTTGCATTTTTGCTAACTGTTTTATGCCTTACCTTAGGATCCAAGCAAAGCCTAAGCACAAGAAGAGGAAGGAGCGTTCCTCGAAAAAGTCATGCTCAAACCGAGAAGGCGGTTGCTCGCGAAAGCCGATCTAGAGAGTGCGACAAGGCCGAAGGCGAAAAAGGCCGCTAAGAGATCCAAATCCGCTGAGGTTATCACCCCGAGAACCGAGTAAGCTTTAATCAAGAGGTGGCCGATCTCAAGGAGAAGGCCAAGACACACTGACGAGGTCTATCGCGCCAAGGAGGACAAGCGGATAGTCGAGTCGAAGCTCGTGATGCCGAGAGGGCCATTGAGAATAACCAAAAAGGTTTCGAGGAGGAACGGGCTAAAGTGGGTTAAGGAGAGAGCCGACCTGGTCCTACCGCGGACACCGCCGTAATCGGCCGAGAAGGCCGATGCTTGGTCAGCCGGGGCGAGGCCGGGGAGCAAAAGGTGGCCGACCTCGAGGTCAAGCCGACCGAGTTGGAGGGCAAGGTCAAGACCGAGGAGCAATGGTTCTCCGACGGGAGAAATCTCGATGCTGCCGAGATCTATGCCAATGAGGCTCGGAAGTGCGGCGCATAAGATGGGGAGACGAGGCACTTGATCGGGCCGAAAAAAAGTCTTAGCCGAGTCCCATCCTAACCTGATCCGGGGCCGACATTTGGTCGGGTTATCGGATGTCGGGCCGACGCCGACAACGCCGCTATCATGGCTCGACGGGAGCAGGGGGTGAAGCCGAGGAGGATGACGATGTGTGGCTTGGTGGACATCAACGTTATTGACGGCGATGATGACGATGATAATGAAGTCGATGCCGAGGCGCGGCAATGCCGGTCGTGGCGAAGAGTTGGTCGGTGATAATTCCGAGCCTAACGCCGAGAGCATGACCGATCTTCCCCTCCCCCAGCTCTTAGGATGTAGTTCTTGTATTCTAGCCGTTTTTAATTGTTTGTAAAGACTTCAAAATGCTCGACCTTCTTAAATGAAACTTGTTATTTTGTTTCCAACTTGTTTGTTGATTGCAATATTTTCCGATTAACCTCATTGTCTCCGGCTGGCTCGTTCATGAACAGATGGAGATGAGTTGGTCCATTTTCTGATTCTTGACTGGTTAAGCCTTTCCCGAATAAGTGTTATGTTGTCTAGTATTATTTGCCAATATATGGTATCTTATTGGCTGAGCAATGAAAACTTGATTAATGGGCTGATTCAGTCGTAGAGTCATTGATCCACCTATAATTTGTTTCGACTGGTTAAGTCTAATAGGCTGGTTATCGACTGGTTAAGTCTAGTGAGTCGGTTGTGATACCAAATACGCCGACTAACAAAATTATAGCTATTTCTACAAAAAAAAGCCAACTCTAAAAGGTTGACTTTGCTACAGAAGTGCCGACCGGCTATGATTACAGTTATTACTCCCTCCGTCCCAGAATAGTCTGAACACTTTCCTTTTATGTTTGTCCCAAATTAGTTTGAACACTTCCATTTTTGGCATGGTCCCACTATTAATATATTATTTCTTTTATACTACTTTGGCCCACACTCTACCTTTTATCAATAAAAAGTTACACAACTTTTTCTCTCCTCTAATAAAAAATACCCCACCAACTCCTATCACATCTACTTTTTAAATAAAATAACATTTGATAACCACACTACAACTTATCATCTTAAACTACGTGTCCCAAGAAATGTTCGGATCTTTTCGGGACCCGAGGTAGTACAATACATGCCCCTATTATAAGTAATAAACTTTTACACAAAGTATTTTTTAAGGTTCTCTCGCATTCCAGGGGTCCAAGCCAGGGAACACCTTCTGGGGACGCTAGTCGGAAGGGTGCCGGGCTTGATGATTTCAGTTACTTTGTATGGACCATCCGGTTAGGGTCCTAGCTTTCCTTTTAAGTGTGAGAGCCCGGTGGCCGCGACTCTTCCGAACGACCCAATCGTCGAGTAGGATTGCCGAGACCTCACTCGGCGATTAAACAACCGAGTAACTCTTTTGCTTGACTTGGATGGACTTTAGCAAAGCGTTGCCCCCGGTTTCGGCAACAAGTCCAAGTTGATCGGTTTTTCTTCCTCGTTCTTCTCGAATTCATAGAAGGTCATTCGAGGAGATGGGATGCCAATCTCCACTAGTAGGACCGCCTCGCTTCCGTACACAAGGCTGAATCCGCGAGTGCCCCGTTGCCTCCTTCGCGCAGTTCGGGCCGACCCGGTAGGACCCCGGCAAATCATCGACCCATGCTCCTTTAGCGGCCTCCAACGATTTCTTGATCCCTTTGAGGACTACCTTATTTGCCGACTCAGCTTGTCCATTCGTTTGTGGCCCGAGATCTAGCGGAGAATTTGGTACATATTCCGAATCGTGCACAATATTCTCGAGTGGGGTCGCTATTGAATTGGCGTCCGTTGCCTGAGATTAGTACCCTTCGGAACTCCGAATCTGGTGATGATGTTTCTCCAAATGAACGTTTCAACTGTTTATCCGTTATGAGGAGAGTGGTTCGGCCTCAGTCCATTTGGTGAAGTAGTCAATGGTGACTATAAGGAACTTTCTTTGTCCTGAGGCTGGGGGAAATGGTCCGAGTAGGTCCATACCCCACTTATCAAATGGCAGGACAGCTTGAATCGTCGTCAAGGGGGTGGTGGGTGCTCTTGGGATGTCCGAGTGGATCTGACAGGATGGGCACCTTTTAACTAGCTCGTGAGCATCTGATTTCAGAGTAGGCCAGTAATATTCGGCTCTAAGAGCTTTTCCCGCTATGGTTCTCTCCCCTTGATGGCTTCCACAAGCCCCTTGGTGGATTTCCCTGAGGATGTAATTCCCTTCCTCAGGGGTGACACATTTGAGCGGGGATGGGTGAAGGATTTTTGTAGAGTTGATTTTCGTGCCATAGGAACCATCCCGGACTTGTGCTTGACCGGTCGGCCTTCTTTGTGGTCCTCGGGTAGTTTCCCATCTCTCAAATATCCGACTACCTCTTCCATCCAATCAGATACCCGATTCAATACAAGCTGTTCCTTGACGTTGATGCTAGGCTGTCGAAGGATTTCCCACATGATTGTTCGAGGGGCTGACCCTTCTACCGAACTGGCCATCCGAGCTAAAGCAACAGCTTGCTGATTTTCCGATCGGGGTATGTGGGAAATATTGAACTGAGATAGCTGTTTGATGATGTCCTGGGCTTTGGCCAAATACATTCTCATGTTGTCTTCTTTGGCCTCGTACTCGCCGATACCGACCCATTATCGTTGTGAGTCGAATTTTGGCATTAATCGCGGTGGCCCGCTAAGATGCATAATTCCAAATCCGAGGATGAGGGCCTCGTATTCAGCTTCGTTGTTAGAGCCCAAGAACTCGAATTTGATAGCGTATTCCATCTTTTCTCCAACTGGGGGTTTGATAACCAACCCAGCTCCACACCCTGTTTTGGTGGACGAGCCGTCTACTTGCAACTCCCAACTATCTTGTCAGGCTGGCCAGGGGGCGGGACGTGCATTCGGTTATGAAATCGGCCAAGGCACGGGCTTTGATCGCCCTCCAGGCTCATATTCCAACCCGAAGTCCGCCGGTGATCCGCCCGCCTCGGTCATCCGACTAGAGTGGTTCCGCTTTCGATGAGCTTTCGAGCGGTTGACCTGTGAGAACCTTAATTGGATGGGCTGGAAGTAAGGCTTGAGTTTCCGATGGCCATTACTAAGGCAAAATCATTTTTTCGACTCTTGCTGTACTTGGCCTCGGCTCCTCGGAAGGCGTGACTTATGAAGTAGACCGGGTCTTCGTTTTTCCTCTCTCTCAAGAACCGGAATGGCGCCCGGAGTGCGTATTCGGAAACATCCAAGTAAATGAACAGTGTTTCTCCCGGCAAGGGGGAAATTAACTTGGGGAGTGTGGATAGATGTGCTTTGAGGAGGTGAAAGCCTGTTCGGCTTCATCATCCCAAGTGAATTCTTTTCTTTTTCGAGCTTTAAAGAAGTGTAGGCTCTTATCTGGGCGACGGACAGAAGCGGTCGAGGGCGGTCAAACGGCCAGGTTAGGCGTTGTACCTCTCTCACATTCCGAGGGGACTTCATTTCTACCCTTTGCTTTGACTTTGTCGGGGTTGGCTTCGATTCCTCTCTCGTCAACCAGAATCCGAGGCACTTTCCTCCCTTTACTCCAAAAACGCATTTTTTTGGGTTCAACATCATGCGTGATTGCCTCGCGCCTCGAGGGTCTCTTTTAAATCTGAGGGGTGATCGCCCGAATCTTGCTTTTGACGATCATGTCGTCGACGTACACTTCAATGTTCCGACCCATCCCGGTCGCCGAATATTTTGTTTGATCAGGCTGCGATACGTAGCCCGCATTTTCGAGCCCGAAGGGCATCATCTTGTAGCCAAGTACACCCCTTGATTGGTGATGAAGGTGGTGTGAACTCGGTCATGCTCTGCCATTGGGATCCCGTGATACCCGCGTTTGCGCCCACGAAGCTTGTGAGAGCACGGCTGCCCCGTTGAGTCGACCGGCACTGCCGATCTTGGGCGGAGGGTGGTTATCTTTTTGGATGAGGCCTTGTTCGAGTGCAGCAAAATCCACGCACATTCTCCATGCCCCACTCGACTTCTTGACTAGGACAACGTTGGCCGCCATTCGAGTACCGACATTCTTCAATGAACCCCGCTTCAAGCAATTTCTTAACCGGCATTGCTGCGGTGTTTCTTTCGGGGCCTTGATGCCTCGGCTTTTGTTTGACCGGGCTTCGAACCCCTATTTGATGTTTAGCTCGTGGCACATCACTTTGGGGTCGAGCCCGGCATTCTCGGTGGTTTCGTAGGCAAAGACGTCTCTCGTACTCCGTTAGGCACCCGAATGATCTCCTTTCTTGTTTGGGGGTCCATGGCCTTGCCTACTCTCGAGTCCGACCATGTTTCTCATCGCTGACGACTTCTTCGTCATCCTCGGCCTGGTGAGGGCATTCGTATTGGTGGGATTTTCTGGTAATGTAAACCCCGAGCCCATTTGGAGGGCCGACCATCCTCTCGCTTTCTTGTCCTCGAGTCCTCTTGGACGTCGACCTTGTTCTTCAAGCTGTTCACATAACATTCTCTACTGCCCTGTCGATCCCCTGGATCTTTCTGACTTTACCCTCGTCGGTTTCGAACCGCAGAGGAGCCGATAAATGGAAATTGCTGCCTTGACCTTGTTCGTAGCCTGTCTTCCCATTATGATGTTGTATGGCGGAGAGGATGTCTACCACTAGGAAGTCTATCGGCAGGCTTCTTCCTTTCGCCCTTCTCTCCCATCCGAGTAGAGCAACTTTATAGATCCGATACAGGATGCACCGAGTTTCCCGAAGCCTATGAGTGGGCGATTGAGTGGGGTTACATCCCTTTCATTGTACTTGACTTTCCCGAGGCACTCTAATGTGATTATATCTGCGAGGACCCACTTGTCCACTAACACTGGTTTGACTCTGGCATTAGCCACCTTGAGCTCGATGACCAAGGGGTCGCCGTGGGCGTGTGTAGTGGCCGGGCTGGATTCCCCAAATGTCATGATGGGGCGAACGGAGTCGGGGATGATGGACGTCGAGCACTTCGATGCTTTAGATTCTCGGGAGGTGGGCTTTACGTGAGCGCCTGGGTTAGGCCGCTCTGTACGCGGCCACCCGCGATGACCCCGATGAAGCCCTCCTGGATCCCCGCTGTTGGATTGACCAACCTTCGTTTGCCTTTTTCCTCACTAGAGTGCTTGAGGTACCCGGTTCAGCTCCCCGATGCGCCAAGTTATCTAAGGGATTTCTTCAGCTTCCCCCGGATTCTTGGTGGTGTGGCCGCACTCCATGTGGTATTCGTCCCGACCGACTCCTATCTCTCCGAGCAAGTCGACGTTCCGATGGGAGGTGGGCGGGGAGTATGGACTTATCCTTGATATCCAAGTGGATCTCTCTTCCCGTTCTTCTTGAATCGGGTGTCGTTGCCATGGTCGTTAAGGCGTGCGACCGACCACCCGTCTTCGTTGTTTAGGTTGATCCTTGTGATTTCCTTCTTCTTTTCTCTTCTTGCCTACCATCGATCCAGTGGCGACATACGTGTCGCTTGGATGAATCTTTGAGCCCGAGTCATCGTTTCGAGAGAAGGTTTTAACTTCGTTTACGCAAGGACCATCTTAGCCGACCGGGTTGGAGTCCGGACATAAGGGCGGCGAATGCCACCGCGTCTTGTAGATCCGATATTTTCAATGATTCCTCGTTGAATCTTTTTGATGTAATCTCCAGCGGACTTTCATTCTTCTCTGCCCGACTCCCATCAAATGGAGACTAGTTTTCTTACGCCTTTTGCTTAGGCTACAACCTGGTGGATGAATGGTCTTCGAGCACTTAGAGAAATCGGTTGTTATCCCCGCGGGAGCTCTTAGAACCGGTTCAAGGCCGGTCCCTTTCAATGTTATGGGAAAGAAACGACACCAAGTAGCCTCGCGCCGGTTTGAACGCTCATTTGTGCTTTGTATGTAGCCATATGATCATCCCGGTTGGTTAGGCCCGCGAATGGTTCAATGGTAGCGTTTTGATTTTCCCGGGCCGGGCGCCCCCAGTATGTCCCGGGTTGAATGGGACCAAAAAACTTGAGTGCCCCGTTGTTGATCCGAATAGGTTTTGGTGACTGGCCGAGTCGCCGCGCCCTTCCGGCGGCGAGCTATGCTTATCAAGAGTGTACCGAGCGTCTAAACCTTTCGAGCCGCTTCTCGTTTAAGAGATATCGAGCGTCATGGGGTTTTTCCCCGACGTTACCCCCGGGCGACTTGGACACGTGCGTCTCCTCACCCTGCCGAGTGGATCTCCCTTTGTACCCGTGCCGCTCTTCCCCCCCTGCTCGGATGCGTTGCCGATCGGTGCCGACTATGCTCCTCGTGCCCGCCCGCCGCCGGCTCAGGGCCGGCCTCGTTCTCTTCGCTCAAGGGAAGGGACCGTAGTTTCGGTTTTAGTGGGTTGAAGAAAGCGTCCTCGCGTAGGTTGGCGAACATATCCATCGGGCTTTCTTTGCAAGGCTGGCTGAGCCGACGGCTATCAAGTTTATATCCGCCGTGGATATAGGATGGGAATTCGCCGTGTTGTAGCCTGGCTGTGAGGGTCTGTCTATTTTCGAGTGGATCGTTCCTCTTCATGGTCGAGGGTTTGAACGGTTGCGTCTCCCCGGGCGTTCGGACCTCCGTTGGTGAGATGGTGAAGGATCCCTTTCGGACCTCGCGAGCCTGAGCGTGAGGGATGTCCGAGTGCGCAGTGCTCTTGGGCATGGGGCCATTGTGAAATGGATCTTATCGAGTGGTGGCGAAGCGACTTTTTGATTGTAACTTCCCCACGTGCCCGCGCCAAACTCGTTTCCGCTAAGAAATTAAGGATTGTAATATGTTGTGAGATTTGACGTGGGCCTCAAGAGCGTTCGCCCGAGCTCCGATGTCCGTACACCCGAATCTCGCAAAATGATGTTAGACTACCCCGGGGTGTTTCCGGGATCGCCCTCCGACGCTCAAGTCGGTTGAGATTGAGGTAGAGATAAGTCTTGTAAGGGATTCTCTAGTTTGTTAGGTGAGAATTCAATACATGTTCATTGATTAGGCGGTTGGCCTTTTATAATCTTTGGTATTTCTGGGACGGAAACATTTCGTGTTGGACGCTTTTTTGGTGCTAATGTGCATGTTACCTTTTGGCAATGATTATCCTATCCTTTGATAGGCTTCCCAAGTTCTTGTGGTTAGGTCAACCTGCGGTGGGGCTCTACGTAGCCGTCCCATGCCCAGGGCTTTCTTCCTCCTTATTGGGCGGCCCGGTGAATTGAGCTGAAACATTTATAATTTTATGTAATTGTTACGCTAATTATTGGAAATTGCGGCAAATTAAGTAATTTTGTATAATTTAGTGTAATTGTTGAATTGTGCCATTTTAATTTCTTGAATGCTATTGCCATTTTGACTTTTCTCTTGTTTCGTTTTTTGTAGCTCCTGAATTGTTGAATTTCGCTGCTGCATATTTTTATAATTTTCGCAGAGTATGGTGATTGGTGATATTCGTTGGTTTTTCGTAATATTTGCGAACTGAGTCCACTTGTGAATTGTGTATTTTGTTACACAATTCACTAGTCAATTTTTTTTTACATTGGGTAAATGCATTACATATTATGAGAAGTTACATGAAACATTACATGAAATTATATACAACGTTCTATACAACGTTCCCCACTCCTTCTACATTCTAGAGCTAACCCATGTGCTTCTGCTACCTGTTGTCTTTCCACCTTCTGTATTGTGACACTTGAACACATTGTTACCCAGAATCTTATTTCTTTCATTTGTCGGTGAGTTTTGCGGATTTTGTAGATAAGATATATGCGATTTGGAGTCGGTTAGGGATGAGTATATTAGACCCTTTTTTTGCAAGCTTGTTTTATTCCTTCAAGGATCGCCATAGCTTCAGTTTGCCTTGATGTTGATGCTAAAACTTGGTTGCCACCTCTCGTCTCAATGCCCCTATATTTCATTACCCATCCAATTGTTGCGTTGACTCTTTTGTTATTTGGTGATTTTTTTCCTGGCGCCATCCACTTGAATACATATAAGTTCTTGACTTCGCTGTTGTTGTCCATATTGCCAAACATCATCACTGCTCCTTTTATGGAGTGAGTTACCTTGTTTATTTATGGTATCGATTTCCTCCTCTTTTTTTTTTTCCCTGACATCCATCTGTTGACTATTTGGTTTGCTAGCTGAAGGATCCACCTAGGATTACATTCCTCCTTTTTCAAACTTATTTCATTCGGTGTTTCCAAATTGCCCAAAGGATGGAAATGAGAATCATATGTCCTTGTACCTGTTTACTGCCTTGTTTCTTGAGATAATGAATATTATTTGTCACCCATTCCTGTAATGGTATATGTTGTTGTGTTTCTACCTTTAAACCTAAACTTGAGGGCCCATATTCTTTTTGATATTTCAGACAGTCCCTAAACAAGTGCTCCATCGTTTCAGGTTTTTCTTTACATAATTTACAATATATCTCCTGCTGTATCCCTCGTTTATTTAATTCATGCATTACAGGGAGTATACCTTTTAGTAGTTTCCATGTGAACATTTTTCATTTGTGGGGGCATATCCATCCTCCATATTGTCTTCCAGACATTCGTATCACATGGTTTTTCCACACCTAATATATTCCAATATTCTGATCTTATTGAATATTTTCCTTGTTTGGAAGGCATCCAAATTACATCATCTTGTTTGTTTCTTGGGGAAATGTATGTGGATGGTATAGCTCTGGTAGTTTCCTATTAAACAACTTAAAGATCTTTTCCTCGTCCCACACCTTCCCTATTTTGAATAGTGTGTTGACTGGATCCATTAGTATTTCTTCTTTTCCCGGTTTCGTCATGATTCGAGCATAACCATGTGTAGATTGTGCCCAGTACTTGTCACCAATTCCTAACTTCATCCCCATTTCCGATGTGATAACCAATTCTTTCTCTAAATTCTCTAGATACATAAAGCATTAAGCGCATTGCATATGACATTTTTTAATATTCTCTTTCTTTTCCCAGGATAACTGCCGATTGTGTGTATTTTGAGTTCATAACTCGGCTTACTAAATTGTTCGAATTTTTATGCATCTCTCCAGGCTTGATTAAATATTAGTGCCTTGTTTAAACTATTTACATCCCTTAGGCCTACTCCGCCCTCGTTCTTATGTTTTATTAATTCACTATATTTTAACCAGTACATTAGTTTCCCCTTTAATTTTCCCACCACCAAAATCTAAGTACAGCAATAGAAATTATTCTTTTTTAATACTTGCCAGTTTCCGTTTCAATTGTACTGCGACACTTTTAAAATCACTGACTTTCTACAAGCAATTTTTGGAGAGGGGAGAGATAGGCATAAAAAAAAAGCGATTCCATGCGATAGATAGAGATGTTGGGGGGGGGAAGAAGTTATTACCCAAAATAAAAGTGTAACAACTAATTCGAAACTTCCTAACCTGAAGAGTCATTCACACCAAATCGGAACGCAGGAAGTAATTGTTTTGGGAAGCATATAAATAGTCATTATATGGGATGCTATTGCAAGTACAATTGTGTTTATAAGTATAAGACGAAATGGGGTCGAGAGGTTTATATATTTCTAGGAGGTTAATGTTTTGGTTATTTTTCGATTATTAGTTGAAAACCTTACTTACTCACCTTCCATTTACTTCCATAGGACAACCAAGATAGTTGCCAATATTTTTTTTTTCACTACTTGTATACCGACAAATTTTTTTGATTGGGTTTTTATTTCCTCCGAGGAGTTAGGTGAGAATTTTTTATATGATTTCGTAGCTAACTTATTTGTCCCCGGATATGGTAAGAGAAGTATCTAAGGCGTGCCTCCATGTGTTTGATGATTTTTGCAGCCTTAAAATAAAAAAGCATCATCCACGAAAAGAGGTGTGTAATTGAGGGGACTGTCGATATCTTTATTCCCTTGATTAATTTATTTTGCTGAGCTCGTTGTGTTGCCGTCCCAATACCTCCATACATAATAAGGATAGATATGGAGATAAGGGTCTCACTGACCTTAATCTGTTGTCAGAAGTGAATTTCCCATATGGCGGTCCCATTAATTAGTCGGGAAAAGGTGGCTTATTGATATGAATTGATATACCCAATTCACCCATGTTTATGGGAATCCCATAGCTCTTAGTGTATGTGATAGGAAGTCCAGTCGTACTCTATCATACGCTTTGTTCAAATCCGTCTTCATTGTGCATAAAATATTCTTTACATCTCTTTTTGTGGTCTAACCAATTAAATTATTTCATGTGTCAACAAGCAGCTATCTTGCATAATACGTTCCGGGACAAAAGCATGCTGGTTTTGCGAAATTAAATACGGCAAGACCACTTTTTCATTCTATTCGCCATGATCTTTGTTATAATCTTGTATGTAGTGTTGCATAGGCTTATTGGACGGTATTGTGACACTTGGGTAGGCTATTATTATTTTGGTATAAGTGCTATGAAGGTTCTATATATCTCCATAACATATGTCCTCCTACAAAAAATGCATTTACGGTTTCCCATACCTGATTTGCCACGTCCTCGCCGAAAATTCTTTGAAAAAACCTGGAGGAGCTCCATCGGGGACAGGTGACTTCTTTGGCTTCATCGAGAATGTTGCTTTTGTACCTCTTCCATTGATACTGGCTGTATAAGATGTTGGATATGCTCTTCCTTCACTCTTGGTAACTCAGAAAACCAATCATTTTGATAAGGTAGTATATCAGGTTGTTCGAGGGTTAAACAAATTAGTATAGAATGTGATAAATTCTTGCAGCATTTCCCTTTCATCTACAATCCAGTGTCCTGCATTTTGGATGGCGTTTAGTCTATTCCTTGCCTTTCTTCCCTTTACATGTTTTGAAAAAAAAATTTGTTGGTTGGTCACCCCATATTTCCATTCACGGTTCACCAGTCTATTTGGTTTTTGTAATATTACCCAGAAGACGACAATCATTTTTGTTACATATCACCTCAACTGATCTGGTCATGGGGTTAAAACCATATCACTTTCTTAAGAACTGATCCGCTTTTAACCCCACAACCCGGATCAGTTAGAGGGTCAGCTGATCCAGTGGTGGCGGGATCGAGTTGACACAGTCAAGCTGTCCCTAGTACAGCGGTCGGTCCGATTTAGGGTCGAGATAGCGAATTGGCCAGGATCGGTTGAACTTTCTAATGGTGTGGGATTTTAATTAGATTGTCCAATTATCTTATTAGGCACTTAGAACGATTCTTTAGATGTACATTAAACGATAATAAGCATGTGAGGTGATAAAAACATTAAGCGTCTGATCATGCATATCGGGAATAATAATAATATTATATGAAAGAAATAAAAGAAGAATGGAGATTTCCTGAGAATATGCAATATAGCGTTAATTCCTTCAAGATCTACATTATGACAAGTAAATTATTAGTGAAAAAGAAATTAAATTGAGATTTGACCTCGGGAATTATACCTTTATCCTTTGTGTCTTGTATTACGATGTACGGGATGAGAAATAAAGCTTGAAATAGGAAATTAAATTTGAATGTATGAATGTGTTTGAATGTGAATTTAAGTGTTTTGATGTGTTTGAATAAAGCTAAGTATGTGTAAAGAGTCGTAGGGAAAGCATTCGGAAGGTCTTAGTAGAAGAAAGCAAACCCATACTAAGCAAAGGAAGCTGAAAAAAATCGCGAAAAGTTAAGAGAAAAAAATATGCGTCGTGCGCCTTTGGTTGTTTGACGTTTTTATTGTTTTAATAAAAATCCACCCTTTGAAATCCCGAAATTAGCTATCTTTGGGAATAAAAATGCGATTTTTTAAATATCCTTTGAAAATTAATTATCATGAATAATTAATATTAAAAAATATAAGTAATTATCGAAATAATTAATTGGGCTTCTAAAATTTGTGGATAGACTTTATATTTCCGAAATGCTTTTGAGCTTAACTCATTCAATTGCTCTTCCTTTGGACTGAGCAATTAAGACGATGGTATGTTTCATCATTGGGTATGGGGAGACCTGATTTTGTGTACATAAAAGCCCCCACTTTCCACGGAGGTTCATAAAACCGAAAGTCAAAGTATACGGTGTCGGGACGAAGAACCATTTATACGCTCTCGCTAGTCTAGTAGCGATCTATATATCGTCGGTTTTTCTACAAAACAAAGTTAGTATGGATGGCGTTTACCTATAAGTAATATGATTACTGTAGGAGAAGATCTTAGCGAGATAAGTGCAAACAACTCGAGATAAAAATGCACATAATGATGCGATAATGCAAACCTTGGGCTCCCCTCTAAGGATGCATGAGATGCCTATGCAAGGATTAGGATTATACAAGGATTAGGATTATGCAGAAATTTCAAGGTATAGATGGAATCCCCTTAGTCGGGGTTATGCAAGGGCGGAAAGATGAAATGTAATGCAAGGTTAGGTTATGCAAAATTAGGTGAGTCTTTGGATAGGTAGAGATATAATGATTTTGAAAACTTATTTTTATAATGAATCGGGGTCCCTGAGTAAGATCTTTGGATTCTGACTCTTCGGGAGTTTGATTTGGAGGAACCACCTTGAAATATAGGAAGCCTCCACTTTGGAAAATCTTGTCTTGAATTAGGGACTCTGAGCCGAGGTAGAAGCTATTTGTCTTGAGTTGAACATTCGGTGGAGCATTTGAAGTTTCCTCATTTGGAGAGTTGATGCAAGCAAAGTCGGAGAAATATCGCCAAAGACCATGGAATATCAGAGAGTCCTTCGGAGACAAGGAGAGCTCACGGATGGAAAAATAAAAAAGATTAATTTGTGACTTAAAATGAATGTAGGTGGAAAAGGCTTTGACGTGGCTAGGTTCGGACTCGGGCTCTATTTCGGGATCTAGAAGAAAGTCGAATCTATTAGACCTTGATTAATTTATTATATTGAAGCGGTCGGAACCTCGAGATGAGAATTCCTACATATCCTTGTGGAATTAAACCATTCGTAGTTACGAATGGTTTTATTTTTTTTCCTTTTTTGTGCCCCTAACTTTTGCCTAAGTACGCCCCTTTCGGGTTTTCAACGT
Organism: Beta corolliflora; assembly: GCA_947648045.1. Classification (NCBI taxonomy): domain Eukaryota; kingdom Viridiplantae; phylum Streptophyta; class Magnoliopsida; order Caryophyllales; family Amaranthaceae; genus Beta; species Beta corolliflora. Next base: position 22,237 of record CANSZD010004291.1, read on the forward strand.
AGCGAGCTTGGACATACCTTGAAGGAGTTGGAATGGATATGAAGGTTAGAGGTTTGAAGTTTTATGAAGGTTTAATTGGTTGAGCTAAGGTAAGGATTATGGATTTTATAAGTTTGAGTTTTGATAATTGGATCGAAAAGGATTTGGAATGTAGGGTAAATTTTGTGTACGAAGCCCCAACTTGGATTTTATTTCTTTGCCTTCGGCTTATTCTTTTGCTTTTGCATTTGCTTTATCACGATTTCTTTTTCGCACTTTGAATTTTCACTTTTTTTTTGTTTTACTGTCATTGATCTTTTATGTAGTGAGGCTTGCGCGCAAGGGGTTTTGTGGTTTATGGTATTAGAAGGTTTGAAGGACATTTGTGGATCTTTGATTTTGAAGAGTTTTTGGTTAATGATTATGGAGATGATGGTTTAAAGGGATTTTTATTTTTTTGCATTTTGCATGAGGATGGCTTATGGAAGGTGATGGATTTTTGGAAATGATGGAGGGAAGAGAAATAACAATATTGTGTCAGAAGTCATTTAGGTGACTTAAGTTTCAACATGGAATTAAAAGCATACTAAATGATGGATGGCCCAATGAAAAATAATAATGATATAATGATATTTATGAAAAGCGGAGCAGCTATAATGAATGAAGTCCTATCGCGACATAGACTTGATGGTAAAAAATAGAAATGAACTTAGGGTGAGGACTATTGGGCTCAACCTAGATATGGGAGAATAAATAACCAAGCCTATTGAATTGATACACTTTGTCCAAGGGGTCCTTGGTGATGCGGATTCTCATTGTAGGAATTAAGTATTAGAAGTCTATCGTCATTGAAGTGCCTTTTTGCAGTGCATTTTTAGGATCCCGATACTTGATGTCGGGTGGGATTGGTAGTAGAAGTTTAGTTTATTGAACCTTTTGGACTTTTTAGGTGTAGGGTTTGGAGTAGACCTTACGAAGTGATCGTGCCTCTAATGTGAAGGCGATGGGGAGTAATCTTATGACTCTAAATGAAGTCGGGGTGGTGATCGTGCGCTTGATGAGCCTTAGAGTGGGCTCTGCTCTTTTATTTAACTCAATTAGGCGTTCCAAAGTTATAATCTATCGGCCAGGTCCTAAACGAGGTGGAGTGGACCTCACTTGTAAGTTTCGATGAATTTGAAATTTGAAATAGAAATGAGATGGACGGTTTGAAATGGAAATAAGAAATGATTATGAGATGGACGGTTTTAGAAATGATGTGGATTATGAACTAATATGGAATTGATCATGATAGAGACATGGGCTTAACTATATACAAATGCGGACATAGGCCCAGGGCTGGATTATGCAGCGAGATTGGACTCGATAGGCGGGCCTTTATGGCGATAAGGAATGCTAGTTTCCTTGGAGCTTAATGGTTTGCCTTTATGGACTTAGGGATAGTGGCTTCGCGATTTCGAAGATTTTAGGCCATTATGGACTTAGGGTAGGCTAGCTTCGGCTTATTTCGATGACTTGGGATTTTACGGAACAAAAGAGGAGTAACCGCTAAACTCGAGGATTGCGGTCGTTATGGACTTAAGGTGGATTAGCTTCGCTAAACTAGAGGATTTGAAACATTATGGATTTAAGGTAGGAGTAGCTTCGGCGAACCGGAGGGTGTTGTTATGGTCTTAAGGATGCTTAGCTTCGCTTGGGTGTCGTTATGGTCTTAAGGTGAGTAACTTTGCTAAACTCGAAAGGATGTCGTTATGGTCTTGGGGTGACTAGCTTCGCTAAGGTTCGTTATAGTCTTAAAGGTGAGTAGCTTTCTTAAACTCAAAGGGTGTCATTATGGTCTTAAAGGTGAGTAGCTTGCTAAACCTCTAAGGGTGCCATCATGGTCTTAAAGGTGGTACCGCTAAACTCAAAGGGTGTCGGTTAGAGGTGTCGGTATGGTCTTAAGGATAACTAGCCTATCTAGGTTCAAGGGTGTCGTTATGGTCTTAAAGGTGAGCTTCGCTAGACTTAAAGGATTCGAGATTTTATGGACTTAGAGAGGACTAGACTTTGAACTAACATTTAGCTTAAGCGAGCTAGACTAAAAAATTGATGGGTTTTAGAGTTTGGTCTTTGCCTATATGGGGTTGAAATCGAATTTGACTAGACTTAGGATATGAGTTATACCTTTATGGACCTAACTTCGGACTTAGTCCTATATTAGTTTGAAGTTAGACTTGGAGATGCACATAGCCTTGACATTGAAATGAACTAGATTTGGACTCCTAAATTGGAATGATTTGGGATTAGACTCAGATTTGGGCCTATAGAGCTTGACATAGACTATGGTTCATATAGAGATGCAAATGGGCCTTCCAGATTCCCGAAATGGGCTAGACTTATATGGGCCTCGAGATGGTGTGATACTAGTGGGCCAAATATGAATGCATGGACTCAAATGGGCCTAACATGATTGTATGTGGACTCTAATGCACATGGGCCTAAAATGAATGCAAATGGATTGAAATCGATTGGATGGGTTGGATTGGATTACCTATGTTTGGTCCGGGCTTAGAATTTTAGAAATTCGTTTTGAAAGGGACTCTTATTTTTATATTTTATTAGAAAAGATGATGGAGTAATTTTGGAAAAGATATTTTTTTTTTGAAAGGTCTGGTATGATGATGATTAATAAATATTTTCAAAAAGATAGAATAGAGGAGGGTATAGGATTGATTTTGAAAAGATATGTTTTTTTTTTAAAGGGATTGAATATGATATGGTATATATGATAGGGAAAATATGATAGGGAAGATTTGTTGGAGATGGGATAAGATGAAATGAGGTAGACATGCATGACTGACTCTAACTCTATCATGATCACTTATCTAGATGTACTTTTTAGGATAGACTCAATCTTAGGTGATATGCATGAAAAGATCGATTATTATATTTGAATTAAGTGAGTTTTGTTTGAAAAAGATGACATAAAAGTGATCATGAATGATGATGCGAAGATAGAAAAAATCCAGTCGAATAAACCGACGAACCAACAAACCGCGGGAAGTCTAAATAGCTTGCGTCACACCCAAGCATGTTGCGTACTCACGCAAGCTTTTGTGCCACATGCAACGGATTGCGAGCCATGCGAGCTACTAGCGCCACATGCAACAAGCTACGTGCCACGTGGGGGGGTGCGTCGGCGCAAGTTGCTTGCGTGAGACGCCAGATACTTGTGCCTTGGCGCATCGTGCTTTCGCGATGTGGATTTTTTTCGTTCACGCAAGATACATGCGCTTGGCGCACCTTGCTCTCGCGATGTGGTTTTTCATTTTCGACTCACGTATTGGTCGTTTTTCTATGATTTCTAGCCTAATTCGAGGGGAAAGTATGTTGAACATAGCAAACAAGCAATTAATAATAATGTTAAGTAGGCAAGAATAGTATGTAGTTCTCATCCTAGAGTCGTGATCTACGTTTGAAGCTATGGTCGAGGTTTAGGTTGAGGCCGAAAAGGGTTCATGACTAAGAGATTGATTCCACGCCCGTACCTTTGCTTAAAAGGTGGTCACGCACAAGACGCACTCCAGTGTCAAGTCGGGAAAAAGAGAACAATGCCATGGTTGCGTAGGTTTGCTTATGACTAAGTTCCAACAATATTATCGCTCGAAAGCTTTTTGGAAGGACAGCGCAAACCACTGGGTGGCCTCACGCATAGAACATGCGTAATGAGGAAATGACGATTTTCCTTATAGTGGCCCGCGATAAATAGTCATGCGTATGCAAACTATAATGTTATTTAAAAGCATAAAATAAGTTTCAATCGTATTTTCGAGTTTCACCTACTCATTTAAAAATTATTTTTTTTAAATCCTCCCCAGTGAAGTCGCCAAATTGTAGGCGCGTTTTTAATGTATACGCGGGATGAGCACGTATTTGACTACCTCATTGTAAAAGGTTTTCATTGAAAAGCATTTTGAAATCGCCAACAAGTCCTTAAAGAAAGACTCATAAACCTAATTGGATATAGGAAATCGTAGGGACAACTTAGTGACTTATCCAATGTAGATTTCCCTCGTCACGACTTCATAGATGGTCAATGAACCAAATATAGAGTTCGGGGGCGAGGGTACGAATAAGATCATGAATCAAATTTTCCCATTGATGGCCTCTACTTAATATCAATTCATGTCAAGATTTATCAAATAAACAACAACATAATATTTAAACGCAATCTAAAATTAGTCTATGTCGGTTCTTAAATAAACAAAAGACTATTTTTGCGTGACATGTTGTTATGCAATTAAATTATTGGGATCCTAATCGATTGTCCATGTAATCCCCCACAATTTTATGAATTTTATAAATATATTTTAATGTATATTTATATATATTTTAATATTTAAATAATTAATTTCTTAAAGTGTTGACTATTTTAAACTCAAAGGGATTATTTAATGCTTTTAAATAATCAAATATTTTACTTATTCATACTTTGAAAGTTATTTAATAGTTTAATTACTTTTGAGTTGGAGTATAAAGGATTTTAAAAATGGGTTAAAGGAGCCTAACTCAACTCAAGCACCCAATCAATTAATATAAAAGTCCAAACACGAATTCCCTAAGTCCACAAGGGCTAGCTATATAAACCCCATGAGAGCCCAAAAATCTCCACACTAAATTACTCACCCTAATTTTCCTCTCCTCTTTTTCTTCTCTCTCTCTCCAACGTTTTCCCCCTCCCTTCGGTTTCTTTTCGTCCTTCAATCTCCTTGGTGCCGGCGGCGCCACCCGGCCGACCACCACCACTCGCACGACGTGCCGGTGGCGGCCCGCCGCCGCAGCGCCTCCTCCTCGTGCCGTGTCTTCCTCCTCCTTTCTCTTCTTGGTTTAATTCTCTTCATCCTCTATATTATTTTAATGTTAGGTTTATGTTTTAAGTATTGTTTTAATGTTTTCATGATTAAAGTTTATAAATTTGATGATTTAAATATAGATTTTAGATTATATGTTTAGTATAGCAAAGTAATTAAATTTCAGATTTATTAAATATGTTTAAGTTAGGGTTTTAAGCATAAAAGCATGGATTTTTAATGTTTTAAAAGTTGGAAATTGTAGTACTATATTATAGTTTATAAAAGTGAGTACTCTAATGTTTATGATTATGTTAGAGTGACTTTTAAAGGGTTTTAAACATGATATAAGTTGCTGGAATTTTTATTAGCATGCTTATGATGGAGTTTTAAATAGCAAAGTATGGATTTTTGAGGGTTTTTTTAATGACTAGTATGGTAGTACTATACTAGGGAGACATTAATAGTTGAAGTTTTGATGATTAAAAAGGTTTTTAAACACTTTTAAAGATGGTTTAAAATATTTTAAAGTTGCTGGAAATTTATTTGAGTATTGATTATTGGTTCTGTTGGTATTTGGTAGGTGGAGAATATTCTCTAGGCGATTTCTAAGGTTGATAAAGTGGCCTCTCATATTGTCTATACAAGGTACGTACATACCGATGTGTTAGTAGACTAGTATCATGTCCTAAGAGTAGGATTGGTGTCATACCATGTATAGGGAACTTTTTATAGTTCATATTCAAGTGGAATTGCATGTTTGTGCGATTGTGTGAAGCATGTTGCCTATGTTGGTTATAATATGTTTGGATGGTTGATGCAAGCATGTGGGGTTGGGAACTTTATTTTATTAATTCCCATGAGGGTTTAATATTTATATTGTTTATTGGATCATGAATTGAATCATGTAGTTCCCTTTAAATTATTTATTAATTATTTACTTTATGTGGACCATGGGCCTTATTTGGTAAGTTGGATATTCACCTATGGAAAGGTTGGTTGATTGTTATCTTAGATCAACAAATAAATATTGGTTGGTTATCGAACTAAGTATTGGAACCATTCTTGGATTATTTGAGTTGCTGATCACCTTATCTAATCCTAAGATAAAATTAGAAGTTTTGTGTATCCATATTTTATGTTGGTTGTCTTACTTTGTGAGTCACACAAGTAAATAAATAATCTATTAATAACTTAAAGTGGAAAGTGAATAGCAATAAGTTTTAGACTTGTGCATGTCTAAAGTGTTGGACTAATATGAGTTGGAGTACATGGTGGGAGCCCATGGCTTCTCTTGGGACCGGATTGATCTCCGTGTCCTATTTTTATTTGATTAGTACCTCGATATCGTTGGTCATGTGAGTGGAGTCGCACCCATACTTCGTCTTCTAAATTGAAGACCGATTTGGTTTGGACAACTCTTTCCATTGCCTATTCAATCTAATTATAATTAATCTATTGATTTTTAGAGTCTAGTTCAGTATAGTCAATCTGTTATTTATTTATTTTTTTTTATCATTGAGTTAATGTTTATTAGTGTCATGTTAGCACTTATATTTTATATAGTATGAAGTATTCACTTTGCCGATTAGGTGCTTTTGTGTATGTCGATCATGGTTGTGCCTTATTGATCCAATGATGACCCATTTGGTGAGTAGTCTCTCAGGATCAATAGAGCATTGATAAGTCATATTTATATATAGTGTTAACGTGCATTTAGGTTGCATTTTAGAGCATTTAGATTCATATTTAGGTTTATCATTGCATCATATTCTTAAGTTATGTTATTCTACTCCTATTCGGTAGTTTTCTTGTTTTTGATGAATTTCAGTGTAATGAAAACGTATTTGGAGTATATTTAGCTGAGCTTGAGGACTAGGAGCACTTGGAAAGAAGCTACGATGCATAAGGATCATATGGATATGTCATAGTACGAGTTTGAGCAAAACGAAGCGGAAAATCATTAGAAGAAATATGAAAAAAGAGTCATGTATACTCTTCTGATCATAACTTTTGAATTGATTCTTAGAATCAAGAAATTCCAGTTGGGTTGGAAACTAGACTTGAAGAGCTTTCCAACGATATGTCACACGCCCCAAATAGACTTCTGGTTTAAGAGATACAGGCTTCGCAAGTTGACGCAAAAATCGTAGTTTTCCCGCCCGGTCGACCGAGCGGTTTTGCCCGACCGGGCGAGACAAAATTTTCTTCAAACTCCAAGGCATGTTTGCCCGGTCAATCGGGCGAAAGTGGCTCCAAAAGTGCTTGCGCGCCCGACCGGGCGGCTCTGCCCGGTTGACCGGGCGGAATTTTCCTTTGTCGTAGTTTGGAACAACGTCGCCCGACCAGGCGTTTTTCCAAGGTTAATTTTTGCCTTTTTTTTAGCCGGTTTTGTAAAAACTATAAATAGGGCTTTAGTAATTTCGATTAGAGGACTTTTTTTATTTTGCGTTTTTAGGTTTAGCCTTCTTCTCTTTCCCTCTAGCTTTAGTTGAAAACCCTGGTTTTTCTTATTCTTCATTAATTCATGAATTCTATTAGTTTCTTTCATTGATTTCTTTAATTATGTTTTCTTTTATAGTTTTAGTTTTTATTCTTTGTTTCATGATTGAGTAGTCTTATTTTCTTAGGATTTGGGAATCCATGTTTATAAGATATGATTATTGATTGATATTTATTCATGGTTTGATTAGTCTTGATATTTCTAATTGATTAGTGTTTATATTATTAATCTTGCATCGATCAATTGTTCGATTAAATATTGCTAATATCGAGTCATAGATCGAGAGATATTACTCTTTAGAGGTGTACCTACAATTAGCAAATCGATTATGTTGAGCAACCGTACTAGCATATGTTGATTTGAGAGCGTTAAGGCCCGACCGTAGGATTAACATGTGTCTTCTAGATATCCGAGTCATTGAACCATTGATGATATTTTGATATATTATAGTTATAAACATGGTAAACCATTGCCCTAGATCCTTTTTAGTTTGATTTTCGTAGTTTGATTAGTTTAGAACTTTAATTCAATTTTCTTAGATCTTGTTTAGTTTCTCCCGTACTTTAGAAGCTAGATTAAAACGACCATCTCTCGTGGATTCGACCCTACTTCACCCTACTACATTGTTAGAAGGTTTTGCGGGAATTATTTTTGACAGTGTACGACAACCTATCAAGCATCGACCATCTCCGGGTTTGAAGATAATGCATCATGGGTTCGGGTTTTCGTGGAGAGCTTATGTTTAGTTCTTTAATACTTTTATCGTTTTGATTTTAGTTGTGGCTTGAATAGTTGACTTTTGGTTTAGTTGACTTTTGGTTTGGTTTTGGAGTTGACCTTATGGTTGACTAAGTATTTATATTTTCAAAGTTATTATTTGTTTCGTTGTAAATTTACGGAATAAGTCGATACGTTATCACACGGGCGATATACTTTGGTAATTCTCTAAGTTTTATATTTAAAAGGTATATTGGAAAATAGAGAATTGGTAGGGTGTTACAAAGTGGTATCTTGGAGCTTAGGTTTTTATTGGCTTTTCGTGCTAATCTTATATTTTTAGGCGCCTAGTTACTTAAAAAATGAATTTCATAGAAAACGAGCTCCTACTTATTAGATTTGTGCTTAAATCATTTTATAAATTCAAAACATGTTTCAATTTCAAAAAGGATTCGATTTTTTTTTAGGTTCGAAAATATTTTTTAGTTGGTTCGAAATTTTTTTTTAGAGTCTGGATTTTTTTTTTAAATTCATTTTTTCGGTTCTTTTTATATTTTTCAAAAATTATATATTTAATTATGAGTTGTTTATTTTTGTACTTCTAGTTTATTTTAGTCACTTTATTAATTTTGTGAGAGATAGGTAGAATAGGAAGGGCATATAAGATAGAAATATTATATGGTGCGCATTTAAATATTTAGTCCAACATGTTTATATTTTTTCTTCCTCGCTTATTTGTTTAATGTTATTCCTAATTGTAAATTATTTGTTTATTCTTGCTTATTATTTATTGTTGGGAATACACGCTTGAGGGCATTATGTATTTATAGATGTCGTATTCATCTGTTAAAGGACCACTAGGCATGTCTGATAGTGAAGCTGCCCGAGTAGGAAGCTACTCTAACCCTATTGTACTTAGTGATGATGAGTCCAATATGGAGTCTGATAGTGAGAGCTACACTAGCCTAGATGTTGTTATGCGTCGTGTGTTGAATGTAGGCATCTCTAATAGCGACGATGAGGTCATTCAGGAGTTCGATCATGCTAGAGGGCAGACCCAAAAGGACCTCTACAATGCTATTATGAGGACTGATCTGGTTGGTGATAGTGATTCAGAGTCCGACGAGGATGTACCTCAACCAAAAAGGGTTCGAAAATCTACTAGAGCTAGAAATTCAGGTAATTATTATTACAGTGAGGTCGTTGAAGACTTTGAAGATGAGATATTTACTCCGAGAAGTACAAGGAAAGTAAGGATAGGAAGGATAATGTAACTCCATAGAGTATTTATTTTTGTTCTAAGAGTAGTATAAGTAGCTAAGCTACAATGGTTTAAACTTCTTTTCTTTGGTATCCGTATTGTTGGGGAATAAGTTGGTTATTGTGGATTGAAAAAATATTATTATCATCGTTTTGAGGAATAAAAGTAATTATTTAGTTATTCAAGTTGAGTAAGAATTTATTTTAGTACGTGAATGAGGACTATTTTATTTTATTATTGTGTTTAATTTTATTTGATCCTTATATATTAGTGATGTGAATGTTTATTCATGAATGAGTATATATGGTTGATTATGGTTTATAGTGATTGTATTGGCACTATTATAATTCCATAGAATTTTATTGTGATGCGATCTTGTATGACCAAGTCGAATTAATGCCTTCGTAAAGAATGGCAAGTAAGTTGTGAATCGAAACCTATAGTAGATTTACGTTAAATTTGGGTCGAGAAGTAGAATGGCGAACAACGATAACGCCTTAGCCTCGCTATTCGCCTATTGGCGGGGAGAAATTGACTCAAGAAAGGGCTAAGCATCCCGATCTCCCAGGGATATGTTTGAGAGATTAGCTAAGATTAAGCCGTTGTACTTTTAAGGGGCAAGGCGACCCTACATTCTTAGAGAGCTTTATTAGGGAATTCGATAAGATTTTGGGGTCTATGAATTGTCCACGAGGCTATGAAAGTAGGTGGTTTGTGTTTTATACGAAGGATAAGGGCGACTTATGGTGAAAGGAAAATGGAGTTAGACTTAGTGTTGTGGAAGGGTTTAATTGGGATTCCTTTATTGTTTGTTTTAGGAGAAAAATTTTACCACCGCATTTATGAGAAAGCAAAAAGGCTCGGGGGAGTTCATAAACCTTAGGATGGGGAGTATGACCATTCGTTGAGTATTATAGCAAGTTCATAGCATTATCTGGATTTGCACTCGAGGTTGTAGCTCTTGAAGGTGAAGGCTCAAAGATTTGAGCAAGGTTTGACGAGGAAATTCAATTGGGGTTAGGTAGTGAGACCTTTGTGTTCTTAGATGTTATTTATGGGAAAGTTGCCCATATATATGGTCTTCGATCGGCGTGATAAGAAAAATGCTGTAGTAGGCGAGAAAAGCAAAAAGATTTCAATTACGGTGGAAATTAGGGGAACTATAAGAAGAATAGGAATGGGAATGGGAATTTCCAAGGAAGGAATGCCAAGGCTTTAATGTTATGGGCCGGTCGAGAGGGAGTTGAACAATTGTAGAGAGATGTAACAAGAACTACCCTGGTAGAGCCGTAAAGGAGACTTAGTGACCCGTCATTCCCGCCAAAAAAAGGGGCATAGAGAGTTTGAGTGCTTCACCAAGCGAAGAAAGAGTGAGAATGGTAATGGGAATGGTAGTCAAGGAAGGTCCGGGTTCAACCAAGCGAACAACTGGGTCGAAGCCTATAGGGTGGTAGAATAATCATGGAAGCTACCGAGAAGCATGCTACACGAGAACAACAACCAGAGAGCAAAGCTCTAGGTAAGTTGTTCGTGATGAGTCGCAATGAAGTCAGAAATCGCCAACGTAGTTTTCAGTACTTTTTCTATTAATCCCGTTCTCGTTAACACATTATTTGGTTCGGGAGCAACCTATTCGTTTATTTTCATTGTCCGTTATTAAGAGTTTAGAGTTAGTAGACTTTGAAGTAATTGACTTGCCTTATAAGTATACTCACTGGGAAGTTATAAGGTGTACTAAGTTGTATAGAGGCTTACCTCTGAAAATATGAGACTGTGTTTTCCTTCTAATCCGAAGTAGAGTTCAACTGGGAGACCTAGACGTTATTTCTGGGGATGAATCGTTAGGTTTCTATAAGGCCAAGATAGATTGTGAAGCTCATAAGGTAGTGCTAAGAAGCCCTTTGGGAAGTTAACTTCCATACCCGAGCGTTTTGGGAAGCCTAAGAACTTTGGGGTCATGTCGCAATGCAAGTGAAGAGGTTGGTAAAGAAAGGGTGTGAATTATTCTTTTCTAGTGTGCGAGATGTGAGCAAAGAGGTTGAATTGAAGATCGGAGGATGTACCAGATCGTGAATGAGTTTATGGATGTGTTTCCAAGCGAGATTTTGGTATGCCGCCCAAGAGAGTTGTTGAGTTCACCATAGACTTAGTTCTGGTATATACTGCACTTATTTCTAAGGCACCATATAGAATGGCACCTCCCGAGATGAACAAGTTCAAGACGCAATTGCAAGAACTGTTGGAGAAAGGTTATATTTGGCCTAGTCGTCACCTTGGGAGCTCCAAAGTGTTATTTGTGAAGAAGAAAGATGGAAGTATGAGATTATGCATTGACTATAGGGAGTTGAACAATGTGACCATTAAGAATAAGAGTCCCTTGCTTAGGATGGATGACGTGTTCGATCGGATTCGAATGGAGCAAGTGTGTTTTCAAAGATTGATTTGTGTTCGAGGTATCACCAATTGAAGGTAGATGATAAGGACATACCTAAGACTGCGTTAAGGATGCGTTATGGTCATTATGAGTTTTCTCGTGATCGTTGTTTGGATTGACAATGCTCCGTGAATATTCATTGACATGATGAATAGGATATTCCATGAGTTCTTTGATCGGTTTTGTTGTAGTGTTCATCGATGATATCTTGATCTATTCAAAGAGTGAAGAAGAGCATGATGAGCATTTGAGGATAGTCTTGGAGACACTTAGGAAGAACCAGTTGTATGCAAAGTTCTCTAAGTGTGAGTTTCGATTGGAGAAGGTAGCATTTTGGGGTCATTGTGTGTCAAAAGAAGGAGTTGATGTGGATCCTACAAAGATTCAAGGCGGTAGCGAGTGGCCTACACCGAAGAATGAGTCGGATATTAGGAGCTTTCTCGGGATTATTGGATATTATAGGAGATTTGTGAGAGATTTCTCGAAGATAGCGAGGCCGATGACCAATCCGATGAAGAAAGAGTCAAATTCGAGTGAAGCGATAAGTGCGAGGAAGCTTTTCGGACTTTGAAGGAGCGTTTGACCTCCGCACTGCTTTAACCCCCTGCCCGATAGAAATGAAGGATTCGAGGTGTATAGTGATGCTTGAAGAATGGATTGGGGTGTGTTCAGGGTCGAGATGGGAAGGTGATCGCATATGCATCGCGTCACTTGAAACCCATATGAGTCTAATTATCCTACCCATGACCTAGAGTTAGTTGCTATTATTTTGCTTGAAGATTTGGAGACATTATCCGTATGGAGCGACTTGCAAGATCTTTACGATCATAAGAGTTAGAAGTACATTTTCACCCGAAGGATCTCAATATGAGGCAAAGAAGATGGTTGGAATTGATTAAAGACTATGATAACCAATATCTAGGAGGAAGGCGAAAGTAGTCGCCGATGCTTTGAGTAGGAAGTCGAGCCATAGCGTGAATGCGTTGGTAGTTCCTGAGGAATTGTATCGAGATATGCAAAGGCTTAGCCTAGAAATTCTAAATCTCGGGAGATCGAGGCAAGATTGAGTGCTTTGTTATTGGGGTTGTCATTTTCGATGAGATCAAGAGGGTCAAGTTGGAGACGAGCACCTAGGTAAGATTAAGGAGAAGATGAAGCAAGGCAATGAAGTTGACTTTAAGATTCATGAAGATGGAAGCTTGAGGTTCAAAAGAAGGTGGTGTGTACCACAAAAGTGTGAAGACATTAAGAGAAGGCTTATGGAAGAGGGCATAATACTCCATATTTTGTGCACCCTGGGTGATAAGTTGTATAAGGATCTCAAGGAGATTTATTGGTCGCCGAATATGAAGCGTGAAGTCGTTGAGTTCATGTCGAAGTGTCGACTGTCGGAAAGTAAGATAGGCCATATGAGACCAATGGGGAAGGTTCAATCCTTAGGGGTTCCCTGGATGGAAGTGGGATTCTATATCGATGGACTTTGGGACTGCTTTGCCAAAGACGAGAAATGGCAATGATACTATTTGGGTTATCGTGGACCGTTCGACGAAGTTTGTCATGTTCGTTCGATCAAAGAAACACGGAAGAAGAAGCAACTTGCCAAGACGTATATCGAGCATGTGGTGAGGCGCATGGAGTCCCGACGGACATAATTTCGAGATCGTGATTCAGATTCCTCTCGAAATTTTGGCAAAAGGTCCGGATGAATCTTGGAACAACGTGGAAAATGAGTGCTTGCGTTTCATCGTTGCGTTGGGGAGCGAGAGGACCAATCGGACCATGGAAGATATGTTGAGCGTGCGCAATTGTTTTCCAAGGAAGTTGGGAGGATCACTTAGATTTGATTGAATTCTCATATAACAATAGTTACCATGTGAGTATGATGGCTCCCTTTGAGGCATTGTATGGAAGGAAGTGTAGAAGTCCCATTTCTTTGGAATGATTTTAGTGAGAATGTAGTGTTGGGACGTAATTTATTGAGGAGACCGTCAAGAATGTGAAGTTGATTCAAGCTAGAATTCAAGTTGCTCAAGATAGGCGAGAAAAGTTATGTTGATTTGAGGCTAAAAGAAGATGAATTCGTGGTTGGTGATAAGGTGTTTTGAAAGTGTCACCGACCAAAGGAGTGATGAGATTTGGTAAGATGGGTAAATTAAGTGATAAATATGTTGGCCCATATGAGATTTTGCAAAGAGTTCGGAAGGTAGCCTATAAATTGGCTTTTACCAATGTGAGTTTGAGAAGATGCATGATGTGTTTCACATTTCTCAACTTAAGAGATATATCCGCGATGAGAATCATTAACTGAGCCCGAAGGAATTCAAATCGATAGAAGCCTTACATACGAGGAAAGACTTTGTGAAAATATTGGATAGAAAGGTGCGTAGTACACTTAATAAGGATGTGAATATTGTGAAAGGTGCTTTGGTCCAACCATGAGTCCGAAGAGGCAATGTGGGAAGTGAATATGAAATGAAGAAGAAATATCCTGAGTTATTCATTGAGGTAGGTTACGAGGGCGTAACTCGTTTTATTTAAGGGGGTAGAATTAGGCCAGGGAAATCAGGTCGGGTTAGGTCGGTTCGTGTTCGAGGTCAAGTAAAATCGGGTTGAGCACCCCTAACCGAACTTCGATCCGTTTTAATTTTCGGTCAAGATCATCAACCCTAACCCGCCCGAAGATTATCGAGGTCAACCCGACCGATCTATTTGACTCTGCTTTTTTTTTTGAACCGGGGTTTTAAATGGGTCAACATGAACCCGTTTGACCCGCTTTTTCGGTGTTGACCCGAACCAACATAACCCGACTTTTTTTTCCCAAAAATGATATGCTAAAAAAAAAATGCAGCACCTTGAAATGAAAATAGAACATTTGAATCGCTTCCCTTAAAAAAAAAAAAAAATGCACCATGTTTTACTTAGAACCCTGTTCATACTTGGCGATGGCACTTGGCACACTAAATATATTACAAACCATAGTTTAAGCCATCAAGGCTTCAAATTTCAGCAAAGTTTCATAAAAATAAACAAGAAAAATCAAGCACTTGGGGAAGGCAATTGTTGAGGTTAATCTCCCTCTTCGACCTTTGAAGAAAGCTCAATTTGCTCCTTTGAAGTTGTCATCGACTACATTAAGCTTGGAAAACGAATTTAAATGAATAAACTAGAAGAAAGAAGGCATACATAAAAGAAGAAATGAAGGCTTAAAAATGTACAAAAAATCGTGCACAAAATGAGATAAAAAAATGAAACAAATGAAGCTCAATTTAGAAATTCGAAGAAATGAACTAAAAATTAGAAAATACGTGAAAATAAAGGCATAACAAAAATATATAAATGAATTTTAAAAAATGAAGGCGTAACAAAAGAATTTAAAGAAATTCACAAAAAAATCGAACAAAAATATACAGTAGGCATACAAATTAAATTGATATTATACAAAAAAATACATAATATTAAACAAAAAGAAAAGCTTCTCTGAACAATAGAAAGATAGAAAAAAAATTACGAAA
The DNA here is from genome assembly GCA_947648045.1 of Beta corolliflora. Classification (NCBI taxonomy): domain Eukaryota; kingdom Viridiplantae; phylum Streptophyta; class Magnoliopsida; order Caryophyllales; family Amaranthaceae; genus Beta; species Beta corolliflora. The sequence goes on from CANSZD010004291.1 coordinate 37,475, forward strand.
GAGAAGCAACAAATAAATACGAAAATTAAGAAAAAGAATGAATGGACAATATAAACGTAAATTTTCTTGAACAATAGAAAAAATAGCAAAAAAATACGAAAGAAAGAGCAACGAAAATAAACAATAAATACGAAAATATAAAATACTGAAGCAAAGAGAAGAAATAAGAAAAGGAGAAGCAAAATAGCAAATAATTAAGAAAATACGAAAATTAAAAATTGAGAGTGAAGAACAACAAAAGAGCACACGAAGAAAAGAAAAGAGAGATTTGCCTTCGTTGAGGAAGAGCAACGAAGAAGACTAGAAGAGAGCGATTGAGAATTGAGAGTGAGAAGAAGAGAGAGATTGAGAGCAGCGGCCAACGAAGAAACGTAGGGTTAGGTAAGTGAGAGTGAGGTTATGTCATATGTGTTTGTTAGAATTTTAGAGCAAGATCTTTTGAATTGGACAAATAGAAAATATTTTGGGCTGATTTTTTGGGTTTTCATAAAGCGCATTTATTTGGGTCAATTGGGTTAGGCGGGTTGACCCAACCCGATTTTGACACATTTAAAAATCGAGTCGGACGGGTCATTTTCGGGTTAGAAATTTCGACCCGGAACCCACCCATCTATATTTCAGTCGGGTTCAGGTCGACCCATTTAACTAATCGGGTTGAAAAACTCGAACCCAAACCCGCTAATTTCGAGTTCGGATTCGGCCGGGTTATCGGGTTGGGTCGGCTTTTGCCAGGCCTAGGTAGAATGCGATAGAATTTCGCGCTTTTTGCCTTATTTTATGGTATTTTTATGCATTTTTATGCTTATTTTGGCGATTTGCACATGTTGGTGTAAAATAAATTGGTTCTCCGCATAGTAAAAGCTGTTCATAAGTAACACAAGTGGTTTTAAAGTTGGTAAAATGTGCACACGTTGTGACACAAGTATTTCCAAAGGAAGTTTTGAGTCAAATTTTTTTTACTATGAGGGTTTTCGTGCCAAGTTTTGAGACGAAACTTCTTTTAAGAGGAGTAGGCTTGTAATCCCCCCTTTGTTTTATGAATTTTATAAATATATTTTAATGTATATTATATATATATTTTAGTATTTAAATAATTAATTTCTTAAGGTGTTGACTATTTTAAAGTCAAAGGGATTATTTAATGTTTTTAAATAATTAAATATTTTATTTAGTCATAATTTGAAAGTTATTTAATAGTTTAATTATTTTTGAGTTGGAGGATAAAGGATTTTAAAAATTGGTTAGAGTAGCCCAACTCAACTCAAGCACCCAATCCAATTAATTTAAAAGTCCAAACACACTTCCTTGCCCCACAAGGGTTACCTATATAAACCCCATGAGAGTGAAAAATCTCCACACTAAATTACTCACCCTAATTTTCATCTCCTTTTTTTCTCTCTCCTCCACCGGTTTTCCCCCTCCCTTCGGTTTTCTTTCTCCTCCTTCGGTCCTCCTTGGTACGAGCCGCCCTGGCCGACCACCACCACCGCACGGCGGCAGTGGGAGCCCGCCGCGCGCCTCCCCCCGTGTCGTGTCTTCCTCCTCCTTTCTCTTCTTGGTTTATTTCTCTTCCTCCTCTATATTATTTTAATGTTAGGTTTATGTTTTAAGTATTGTTTTAATGTTTTCATGATTAAAGTTTGTAACTTTGATGATTTAAATATAGATTTCGATTATATGTTTAGTATAGCAAAGTAATTAAATTTCAGATTTATTAAATATGTTTAAGTTAGGGTTTTACGCATCAAAGCATGGATTTTTAATGTTTTAAGAGTTGGAAAGTGTAGTACTATATTATAGTTTATGAAAATTGTGTACTCTAATGTTTATGATTATGTTAGAGTGACTTTTGAAGGGTTTTAAACATGATATAAGTTGCTGGAATTTTAATTAGTATGCTTATGATGGAGTTTTAGATAGCAAAGTATGGATTTTTGAGGGTTTTTGATGACTAGTATGGTAGTACTATACTAGGAGACATTAATAGTTGAAGTTTTGATGATTAAAAGTTTTTAAACACTTTTTAAGAGGGTTTAAAATATTTTAAAGTTGCTGAAAATTTATTTCGGTATTGATTATTGGTTGTGTTGGTATTTGGTAGGCTGGAGAATATTCTCTAGGCGATTTCTAAGGATGATAAAGTGGTCTCTCATATTGTCTACACAAAGTACGTACATACCTATGTATTAGTAGACTAGTATCATGTCCTAAGAGTAGGATTGATGTAGTATCATGTATAGGGAACTTTTTATAGTTCATATGTGATTTAAATTCAAGTGGAATTGCATGTTTGTGTACGTTGTGTGAAGCATGTTGCCTATGTTGGTTATAATATGTTTGTATGGATGGTTGATGCAAGCATGTAGGATTGGGAACTTTATTTTATTAATTCGCATGAGGATTAATATTTATATTGTTTATTGGATCATGAATTGAATCATGTTGTTCCCTTTGGATTATTTATTAATTATTTACTTTATGAGTACCGTGGCCTTATTTGGTAAGTTGGATATTCACCTATGGAAAGGTTGGTTGGTTGTTGACTTAGATCAACAAATAAATATTGGTTGGTTATCGAACTAAGTATTGGAACCATTCTTGGATTATTTGAGTTGCTGATCACCTTATCTAATACTAAGATAAAAATGGAAATTTTGTGTATCCATGTTTTATGTTGGTTGTCTTACTTTGTGAGTCACATAAGTAAATAAATAATCTATTAATAACTTAAAGTGGAAAGTGAATAGCAATAAGCTTTAAACTTCTACACATCTGAAGTGTTGGACTAGTATGAGTTAAAGTCCATGGTGGTAGCCCATGGCTTTTCTCGAGACCTGGATTGATCACCGTGTCCTATTTTTATTTAATTAGTACCTCGATATCGTTGGTCATGAGAGTACGGAGTCGCGCCCGTACTTCGTCTTCTAAATTGAAGACTGGTTTGGTGTGGACAACTCTTTCAATTGCCTATTCAATCTAATTATAATTAATCTATTGATTTTGGAGTCTAGTTCAGTATAGTCAATCTGTTATTAATTTATGTTATTATTTATCATTGAGTTAATGTTTATTAGTATCATGTTAGGACTTATATTTTATTTACTATGTAGTACTCAGCTTTGATGATTACGTGCTTTTGTGTATGTCGATCATAGCTGTGCCTTATTGATCCTGTGATTTGGTGAGCAGTCTCTCAGGATCAATAGAGCATCGACCATTCCAAGTCTAAAGATGATGCATCATGGTTTCGGATTTTCGTGGAGAGCTTATGTTTAGTTCTTTAATACTTTTATCGTTTTGATTTTAGTTGTGGTTTGAATAGTTGACTTTTGGTTTGGTTTTGGAGTTGACCTTATGGTTGACTTAAGTATTTATATCTTCAAAGTTATTATTTATTTCCGCCGCAAAATTCCGAATAAGCCGATACGTTATCACACTGGGCGATAATACTTTGGTAATTCTCAAAGTTTTATATTAAAAAGGTATTTTGGAAAATAGAGAATTGTCGGGGTGTTACAGTCCAACTATCCTATTATGCATTTGATTAGCAATAATAAGCATGTGAGGTGATGAACCATTAAACATACAATCATGCATATGAATAATAATAATAATATAATATGAAAGAAATAAAGAGTAGAAATTATATAAGAATTTACAATATAACGTTAATTCCTTCAAGATATACATTATGATAAGTAAATTGTTAGTAAAAAATGAATTAAATTGGAATTGACCCTCAAGAATTATACCTTTGTCGCCTGGGTCTTGTATTACGATCGCATGATGAGTAATCTTGAAGCCCGAAATAGGGAAATTCGAATGTATGAATATGTTTGAATGTGAGTTGGAGTGTTTTGATGTGTTTGAATATAGCTAATAAGTATGTGTAGAAGTCGTAGGGAAAGCATTCGGAAAGGTCGTTCGAAGAAACCAGCTATTTATAAGCAGAGGAAACCGAAAAATTTGCGAAAAGATAAGGAAAAATTGTTCGCCTATGCGCCAGGCGCAGAGCCTGTGCGTCGCGCGCACCGGCTTTCTCGCCGATTTTTTATTGTTTTAAGATTCTTTTGTATACCTTGGCAAAATCTATCCTTTGAAATCTCAAAGCGACGATCCTTAGGAATAAAAATCTGATTTTCTAAATATCCTTTAAACATTAATTATCAAGAATAATTAATATTAAAATATTAAAAAATACAATTAATTATCAGGAATAATTAATTGGGCCTTTAAAATTGGGCTTGGATAGACTTTATATTTTCGAAATGCTTTTGGGCTTAGCTCGTTAAATTGCTCTTCCTTTGGACCGAACCAATTAGGACAACAATATGTTTCATCATTGGGTACTCAATGTGGAGACACGATTTTGTGTCAACACCAACCTTTAAGAAATTTGACAAGAGAGAGTAAGGGAATGGGAACTTCAATGGTAAACAACCAAGGGAAATGGGAATAACAACACCTAAGGGAATAGAGGGAAGCACGCACGAGTTTACTACTACAAACAGTGTTCCAACAACCATCTAGGAAAGAATTGTCAAGGAAACCCATTTGAGTGCCGAAACTATGAAAAGATGGGGGCAGAGAGCTTATGAGTGCTATTCCGAGCCTCGTGGGAATAACGGTTGTCAAAGCAATCCTCTTAATGGTAACAATAGTAGGTTTGGGAGTGGCTATCAAGCAAAAACGAAATGGGGGAATAAGGCAGGAAACGGAGGCAATCACAACAAAGCAAGCAATAACAAAGGTAGAATATATGTTATGGGAAGTCACGAAGCCAAGGCGTTTGCAAAAGTTGTAACTGGTACCTTTCCTATATACACTTTTCTTGCTAAGGTTTGTTTCATTCATGAGACTCATACTCCTTCATCTCCATGAACTTTTTACCAAAGTTGAACCTGAGTGTTCCCAAGTCTATCAGTCTCCCTATCGTTGTACCCACTAGAGAAGTTATTTGTTGTAATTAGTAATATGAGGATGTCCCTATATTGATTAATGACTTAGAAATTCCTTCCACTCTGATAAAGTTCGACCTATGAAACATAGATGTAATTCTAGGTTTTGATAGGCTAGGAAGATATAAAGCAAAGATGGATTGTTCTAAGCATAAAGTATACCTAAAGAGCCCTTCTGGTGCTAGAGTATTCTATAAGAAGATTAGCTCGAAGTTAGGAATTCCATCAATTTTGCGACGAGGTTAAAAGGATATGTGCAAAAAGGTTCATGTTGCATTTATTTTTGGTACAGTACTTAGGGAAGGAAGAAAGGAAGATTGAGGAAGTCTCGGTAGTGAGCGAGTACTTAGATGTTTTCCCAAAATAGATTGTAGGAATGCCACCAAAGTGTGATGTGGAGTTTATTATTATAGACTTAGCTCCAGGAACATGACCGATATCAAAAGCTTTTCTTGTATGGCACCTGAGAGATGAGCGAGTTAAAGGTACAACTCCAAGAGTTGCTTGAGAAGGGTTACATTAGGCCAAGTAGTTCCCCATGGGGACCAACTGTCTTGTTTGTCAAGAAGAATGATGGAATTCTTTGACTGTGTATAGACTATGGAGAATTGAACAAAGCCACTATTAAGAATAATTACCCACTTTCGAGGATAAATGACCTCTTTGACCAATTGAAAGGAGCATCGGTCTTCTCCAAGATCGGCTTGAGATCGGTGGTACCACCAATTGAGGATCGTTTACCAAGACATCCCCAAGACTGCAATTAGGACCCGATACAGTCACTATGAGTTAAAAGTAATGCCTTTTGGTTTTACTAATGTCCCCGCAGTCATTACAGACCTCATGAACCGTATTTTCATATCTCATTTGGATAAATTCGTTGTGGTCTTCATAGATGATATTCTAATCTACTCCAATGATTGGAGAAAACATGAAGAACACCTAACAACCCTCAGAGATGACCACTTCTGTGCCAAGTGTAAATTCTAATTACCAAAAGTGTCCTTCATAGGGCATCTCCAAGGAAGCAATGTTTGTAGACCCAGCTAAGATTGAAGCAGTCAGTGACTGGCCAACTCCTAAGAACGTTATTGGCGTAAGGAGTTTCATGGGTTTAGCTGGATATGTAGGCGTTTAGTAAGGGATTTTTTTTGAATAGCAAGACCCATGACTGCTCTCATGAACAAGGAACAAAGATTTATTTGGAGAGAATATTATGAAAAGGCTTTCCAAGAATTAATGAATGGATTAACCTTTGCACTAATCCTAACCTTACCTAATGAGATTGAAGTGTTTGAAGTCTACAGTGATGCATCAAATAATGGTTTTGGGTTGTGTGCTCATGCAGACTCATAAGGTTATAGCTTACGCATCGTGACAACTAAAACCATATGAAGCGGTGCCCTACTCTTGACCTTGTATTGGTTGCAAGAGTATTCACACTAAAGATATGGAGGCATTACTTGTATGGTATCACGTGTATGATCTTTACTGACCATAAGAACCTTATATACATATTCACTCAGAAAAGACCACAATATGCAACAACGTTGATGGTTAGAACTCATCAAGGACTATGACCTTGATATCTAATATCATGAGGGAAAAGCCAATGTAGTAGCCGATGCCCAAAGCATCGAGATGGCTGAGGTTTAGCCATACATCCAAAGAGTAAGGCCACCCAAGGACGCTTGTCAGAGGTATGATCATATTGATGTAGCATATTTGGTTTAGAGGACGGTCCAAGGGATGCTCTAACTACCTTCAAGCAGTAGTTAGTAGCCTGTATGATTCGATAAGAAGACGGTGCCCGTTTAATGCCAATCTTATTTAAAATATTTTGTGTAGAGTCGAGACTGACTTGGTTTCTCTAAGTTTCATTTTTACTTTAGTATCATGATTAGGTTTACCGTTCTTTTTCCTTTGTGTTTGTACTCACATTTTGCTGATGTGTACGTTTGTTGTTGGTCAATGTACTTTGACCTATAACTACCTATTCTAACCTTATATTGAATGGTGAACAGATTTGCCTTAAAAGTAGTCCTCGAACATGCATGGGGTCAGGTTTGCACTGAATTCTTCAGCAAATTGTATCATTTTTATTTATGTTTTGATATTGAGTTTTGGATTTTAAGTTTTGGAGCGATATGCTTCCAAATTGTAATAAGAGATTTTTTTCTGTTGCATATTTACTTCGAGATTTAATAAATTTTATTTAGAGTTAAGGGTAATTATTTTTCCAATAGCCTTGCGTTTCACCATGGCGGTAACACTCCCATTTGCCTTTTTAGGAAAGTGGATTTTATTGAAGGAGGTTGAAACCATGCTTAATTCACGTCAAATAACATAGTTGTTGCTATTATATGAGTTGAACTAGGCCTAACCATATAATTAGAAAATATTATAATTAGATAATGTAACAACCCCGAATTTCCATTTTCTTTAGAAAACATATCATAGTACAAAATATGGATGATTCAAGAGCCGTTATGCCGCTGTTATTAAACATTTGATAACAAGAAGGCGAAAAGGTACTACTACTAAACCATAAATTCATTATTAACTATTACAACTAAAAAGGAAATGTAATTAATTAATATATTCCTTTAACAAACCATAATTCTAAACTATTGCAGCGGAAGTCTTAACTTTAATAAATCTTCATCTAGGTGAAGTCAACGCTCTTACCCTAATATGAGCTAGTCACCATCAAACCCCCGCACATTGAAGACATGTAATATCGGCCAAAAGGTGAGCAAGATTTCATACCAATAACAACTTTGAACTATCCAATGTGCGAGTGGAATACATACATAGTATTCCACAAAATCATTTCACCTTGCATAACATTCAACTTGAATATAATAGACAACCTTCAATAATTCAAATCCACTTTACTTTCTTTCTAAACCATTCTGTAAAACTTTCAAATATAACTCCTTTGAAATCTATGAGTAGGAAGTAATAAAAATCCAATGAGCTAGCTAGGCTCACTAGATAAGGTAAACACCAAGTCCCTAGTATGCATACCCCTAACTTGATAACATATCAAGAAGGAAGACGAATGACAAGAGTATTGATCAATATACTCCCAACTACTAAAATAAATTGTTGAGACACTGTTAACTCAACATACTTCCATACTCGAGGAATACCGCATTTCAACCCCACAATTTAAATAAAACTTGGTAACAATGAGGAACTTCCTCCTTTTCATAATATCAAACTTGTCTCACGAGGAACTTCTTCCTTTTAATAATCTCAAACTTGTCTCACGAGGAACTTCCTCCTTTTAATAATTTTTTAAATAATCTCATAAATTATTTTGATATAAATATCGTCAAAACAATTAAAATCTCCATAAGTAACATCGTAAAAATGATTCCAAACTCAATATAAATCACAAATCAATATGAAATACTTTCCGAAATAATATGTACAAGCTTAGTATGAAATCTTACCTTATTAGCAAGCCACAATCAACCAATCTCAATCACAAGTCAAAAAGGTTCCTTTACGAACCCGGAATCTACAATATAATAATATAGTATAAGTCACTAGACTATACTTCATACAGTTCATCTAAAAATAGTACAAGCTAGTTAATGGGCTTTCACTAAACTGGAAACAACTCAACTTGTCACCATCTAAGAAGTCACAAATTAAAGTTCATAGATTAAAGGTCAATGGAAGCAACCTGAGCAATAAACTTGGATAGTCAAATAATAAGGATGGAGTTGACTCTAATACTAAAAGTCCATTAATAAAACATTCATAAGAAAACATAAAACATTGAAACTTAAAACATTCGAAACTAACTATACTTTTTATCAATTTCAGCAGAAACTTAAAATGGGAATAACTTCCTCATTCGAACTCCAAATCAAGCGTTTCTTGAGCCTATCTTGAGTAAAATTTCGATACGAACAACTTTTGTGAAATAGTATTTTTGCTAAAAAATTCCCAGAAACTGCTTAAAACCGCATTTTACGAACGACGGGTAATTCATACGAGATACACTATAAATTACTTTGAACACAAGTTTACTTAACATTCCATTAATCTCAACTAACTACTAAACACCTAAATAAACATCCTATTCATTCAATTACACACCCAAACAATTAAAATCAAAACCCCCAATTTAATTTATCTCAAGAACCCTAACTAACCAAAACCCCAATTCGAAATTAAACTAAAACTGAAATTAGAACATGATAAAGAATCTTACTTGATTAAGGGGAAGTAATAAGGGTGAAACTACACCATAAAAGACCCGAAAAAAAACTGTTCTTCGATCCTATTTTCAATCCGAAATCCGCAAGCCCACGAACTAAATCCTCTCTTTGGAAACTAACGAACTGGAGATGAAGATGGTTGATAAATACTTAGTAGCTTTAATGGTGGTGTTTGGGTGGAGAAAGTAGAAAAAGAAAAGAAAAAGAAACGAAATGTAGAAGAAGGGAGAAAAGAAAGATGGAGTACAGGGAATGAAAAAACAATGTCGTGGGTTTAGAATGAAGAGTTGCTGTACAACTCGTACTTTATTTTTTTTTTTTTTCCTCCTCTCTTTATACTACTAACATAATTTAGTTAGGTACTTAACCTAGGAAATCTAGGATTTAGTTTTTGACTCCTTTTGATGTAAGGTCAACACGAGGGAAATAAAATATATTTAATAAAATAATTTTTTTTTTTATAAACTAAAAATAATATAAATAAACAGGTATAAAAATACGGGGTGTTACAGATACACAATAAGATATACAGTAAAATTTGAATCTAAAATAATGAGGAAGTATTATTTGTATACCAGTTTATTATCAAATCATCTAGAGTTCAAACTACTAAAATATGGCAATTACCCAGTTTATCTAAGACACTAAGTAATATTATCATCTTCCTATCCAAAAATAAATAATAAATTACAGCCACAAGATTTAGAAACCTTTCTTAATAAAGATAAGGAAAAAAGAAAGTATTAGAAGATCGTCCTCTCGATGGGAATTCCTAATGCATATGGGATTTAGAAATTTGTTGTCCCCACAGTTTAAAGAAAACTAAACTACACTTTATGTTAAAAGGATTCTAGCTATTCCTTTGAGTGAGCTAATTGATTTCAATGTTGTGGAGTGGAATATCCCCTTAATTGAGGAGTCATTTGATGAGAATGACGTTAAAGGGATTCTAGCTATTCCTTTGAGTTCTATATTTGGTTGTGATGAATTGACTTGGGTGCTCACAAAGAATGGTGACTACTATGTCAAAACGGCTTACATGCTTGGGAAAGGAAGCCACCTTGATCTCATTCACCAAGGTTGGGTAGATATTTGGAGCTCGGAGGCTACCCCCAAGGTTTGCCACTTTCTTTGGAGATTATGCACTAATTCTCTCCTTGTTCGAGCACTTTTGCGCCACCGCGCTTCATTGAAGACGCTGCATGTCCATGGGAGTGTGTGGAGGATGAAACCATGACCCATGTCATTTAGGGTCCCCTCGTGTGTTGGAAATCTCGGGAGGCTTGTGGTCGTGCATCCCTTTGCCGAAGCTATGACTTCTACTATGTATGAACTTGTGGTGAATTGGTAGCATATTGATCCAAAGGTGAGGCAAAAAGGTATGTTTCTCGCTTGGTTGTTGTGGGGGGAAAAGAACAAATTGGTGTTTAAAGAGCAAATCACACATCGTGTGGTAGTCGAACGGGTCGCGAGGGTTGTTGAGGAGCAAGGCCTATATGCTAAGCGCATCTATCATAGCATGCGCCGGGTCCCTCGCCCACAATTGCCAAGACATGGGCAGCTCCCCCTTGGAGTTATTAAACTCAACGCAAATGCATCGTTAGTTGTTGAAGGTCGGGTTGGGCTCGGAGATATTGCTCGCAACTCGGTTGGAAATATTCTTTTTGCTGCCATTTGTGGTGTGAAAGCCTTTTGGGCGCCTGAAGTAGCCAAAACTAAGGCCCTTGCTTTTGCAGTAAGGCTTGTCAAACACTATGGTCTAGAGAAGGTCATCTTGGAATCGGATTGTCAAGTTATCATCAACCGGCTCTCAAAACATGCTCTGTCTCTTTATGATCTAGATTTTATTTTTGAATGATATTCTATCTATCTGTAGTTCTTTTAAATCTCTTTCTTGGTCTTTTGTTAGAAGAAATGGCAACTTTGTTGTGCATCATTTACCTAAGCTAGTCCCCTTTGGAGTTGAACAAGTTTGGGATAATCATTATCCTATGAAGGTGGCTCCCTATGTGCTCACTAACACTTTGTCATTAAATTAATACTAGCTCTATTTTTTCCACTATACACATTATGTTCCCACTTAAAAAAAAAAGGAAGAAGAAGAAGAAGAAACTATACTCGGTATAAAAAATAAAAAAAGCTTCTTAGACGTATCCTTTAGTTAAGGAATTCCATCACCTTGGTCATTAAGCTACACAAAACAAAGATACATCAATTGGTCTCAAACAATATTTTATATTACCCATAAGAACCTTAAAACCAACCAGAAAGACCTTTTTATTTATGTTAGACTAACCTTAGCTACAGAAGTTACTCTGGTGACAGTACGAGGCACCAAGCTGATACTTCCAAAGTTCGAACACATCAACAGTACAATATTTTACACTGAAAAAAGAACAGTTCGGTTTTCATTGTTCTTGATGAAGTACAACTTAGCAAGAATATACAATGGCTCAATGGAAAATAGCCCCTGAAATCGATTTTCACAGGAATTGTTACTGCTGACGATATAGGATTATCATATTCTTCGCGTCGAAACTTGGATGATGATAACTGATGGTGGCCTACCTACACATAGTTGACAATCATATAAGAGTGGTGCCACAGATTTGCACATACATAAGCAGTGGATGCTTAGAATTTAGGTTATTATGGCGGGTGGGGTTTTAGTTACTTCTGAGACTGTCCAATTGTGCCATAATTAGTGCGCCAAATAATTGCAGCACGTTTTGAACAGCTGCTAAATACTTTCGAGATGTCCAATTATGCCACAACCGATGCGCCGTATAATCTAGAACAGCTGCTAATTACTTCCGAGATTAAAGTTGAGAAACACAGGTTCCTTGAGCACACAAATCTAAACACAACTCGCCAATCAAAAGGAACTAAATACTGAAAGAAGGAACACATAAAAGTGACATATTGACCCTCTACTTATGCTCTTTATAGTAGCTTTTACCAACAATGAACAGGAAAATACATTGAAATAAGGATACCCATTTGAGGCAAATGGAATATGAAATAATTATGAGAAAGGTGCAAATTAGTACATACACACGTACGTATAAAGAGGACCATACACACGATGAACATCAAGCACTAGATTATGTACATAAAGACCAATACCAATGAACATTACCAACAAAGATGTACATATGTTCATTTGGCTTGTTATCCATATACATGTGTTCGTTTGACTTATTATCTATGTACATTTGGCTTGTTATTCATGTACATGTGCGCACCATGCTCTATATACTAGCGTGTGCACCATCTACGGATTGTGAGAAAGGTACCAAAAGTTCCAACAAGCACTCTGAGTAGCTGGTAATAAAACATCGAGTCCACATATTAAACGTCTATCTGAGTAGCAGGTAATAAAACATCTAGTCCACATTAATTCTTTTTCAATGTATTGATACAATCCAAAGCAAGTTATCCTGAAGAAGAAGAAACCGAAAATAGTGACGTGAAGTAACACGTTACTCCTAAGTCTTATATAAAAAAATGTGAAAACCTATATCAGATTCACTAAAGAAGAAACAAGTTACAGAGACGTGAAAAACTTTCATTTCTCAAGTAACAGAGCAGCAATGATTTCCCATTTCATAAGAATGTAGTAGTCATCTATATGGATATCTATGCACATCATCTAAAATTAAATAGATAAGTTAAAAAAGACCATTCGTCCATGGGGTTGATGCTATCTGCTAATGACCATGCTCTAGCTAGCAGAAAACGAACATTTGAGATGGTGCAGAAGACTATCGAGCTTCATACATAGTATCCCAATTCCCAACAAAAACAATATACAAGATGGAAAAGTAGGAGAAGGCCTGTGAAGGGCGTCGAGCATTAGAGACAACTCAAGTTGAAGTCACAGGAGGACATAAGAGCATCGCTCTTCCTTTAACTTGATGGAGATAAATAGGCAAGGAATTTCAGAGAAAGAACACAATTTTAACACTTATTCTCTACCTGACAACAAAGATGCTATGTTTGACAATAAGAAAATTCTGAAGTAGACGAATGCCATTAAAAAAATAAGAAGAAAAAAAAGGGAAGTATCTGCGGGAACAGAGGCACAGTAGAGCTTACCCGTGTAGGTCCCCATAGGATACCAAACTTCATAGCTCAGGCAGATCTCTGAATTGGATGGACTCAACGGAAGCTGTTGAATCATCAGCTACAGCTTCATCATTTAAACTCTTCAGTCCCTTGTGATGACCCTCAAATACACGCACCTGCAACACCCTCTGATCAATAAGTTCAAAGACACATGTGTTCCCGACTTTCCAGGCCATTCGTACGAGCAAACGACATCCAGCCTCCACAGAACTTTGTCTGATATCCATAACGACCTGAAGTAACATTCCATGTTTCCCCTCTCAAATTACGAAGAGACGACCTCCAGTCTTGTAACATGGAAGATATGCAGTTGAAAACTTCCTAGGCACAGCCTGTTTAGAGAATACATCAAACACTCAGATGAATCCAGATAAAAAGAACAGAAATAAGAAGCAGGAAAGTCTAACGAATAAAAATAGTTCTCTACTTAGATGTTAAGATATCCTCTTTTCTTTTGTTCATCTAAGACTTTGATCTAAGAAAATTTGGAGCGGAGGCAGATTAAGAGGAAATGAAGAAACAGGAAACAAAATTAAGTTATTTGAGTTCTATGCTTCCAGTTGCCTCCATTCTTCAGCAAGTTATACGATCAGCAGCTCTGCTCAGTCAAATGACTGCTTAGAGAGTTTGCTGGAGTCTTGAAGTCCTGGCCGTGCAACAACTTTCTTCTAAGTAGCCTCCCGTATTGAGAAAGCCTCCAAATGGTCATTGATAATAGGGTGTTCTATGTGCTTTAAAGAGTTTTGTGTGTAGGCTTTCTATTAGTCAGAAAGTTGTTACTCAATTGTGTCAGTTTCTTTGGTTAGTCAGGTTTGTCTTTATTTTTCTTTTTATTTTAGGTTTAAGTTTTCTTGTAGTCTTGGTGTCGGGGTTGGCCTATCTTGTGAGACGGAGAGCCTGTGTATTTGTACTTTCTTTGTGTACCTTCATGTAGGTTCTTTCATGGAAACATCTTCAATCTGCAGTTAGGTGGGTGTATAGCTAGGGTTTCTTTGAGCTTTTGGTTCTTCTCTGTGGGTTGCGCTTCTGAAGCTCTTCGTAGTTTCTCTCCAAATAAGAAAATAACCCAGTGTGACGAAAGTAACAAATACAATGCTGCGAAAACAATACAACGATGGGCAACAAAAAAAAAAGAAGAAGAATTTAGCTCAATACCCATTACTTAACTAGTACATTGTACATAATGTAAGAGTCATGTAGGAGTAGGACATCATTAGCATGTCAAGTGGAGCAACAAAATGAAGAAGAAAAGGCATAATATGTGTTGGAAAATGAAAGGTTTAGGACAGTCTAAGCAAACGTTCTCACCAGAGTAAATGAACCACCAACATTGGAGCTCATCATGACCTTCATGAAACTAGGAAAAGGAGAATTAAAAGCTACAGCTTCACTGGCTTCTTCAGCTCTAGGCTGCATGTTCGTAGTTGGTATGGCTTGTAAATCTAACTGATTGTTTCCGCTTGTTTGAATGGACATAGTTTCCCCGGCATTACACACTAGAAGATCATCTGACAGCATCAAGCAAAGAGACTGAATTTGGAGGTAGACAAAATACTAATGGTTTCATTAAGATAGCCCCACGCCATTAATAATATGGTGATAAATCAAAAGTCAGTACTATGTGCAACTAATATGCTATGTAAAGTGATTATCAGAAGAGACCTGATGTAGAATCATCACCAGTGTCAATGGAATATGTGGAAGCATAGGCAGGACTCTTTACAAATATAGAACCAGTAACTGTGTCAATGGAGGATGCTGCCTCTTGAAGAATATAAGGCATTTTATCTGTTTTCTTTTCATGCTTTTTGTCTTGAAATGTGCATGGCTCAATTGTTTGCTCTAAATCTTTTGAAGGATGCACTCCTGTAGTTTGTGCTACATTTTCAACTGTTCCAAGACACTGTCCACCCGATGTAACACCATCATCATCAACAGAAATGCTTCCTATTTGACAGTCCATTCCTTCCAAACCTAGACGTAGAACACGGACACGCATTTCAAAATTACCTACGAGGTTCAAATATGCACACGTCTTCTATCTTGATACTGTTACCACGAACAAAGGCTATCCAGCCACCACAAAGTGTATGCATTGTCATATGTCGTTTTTGCAGTTGGAATAGAATTTACCATCCAGCAGTTCCCGTCTAGATTCATCAGGGTGACTTTTATTCGGCAGTTTGGAAAATGCACTCTCGAAAATTGAGTAGGAATTTTCTGCAAGAAGTTAAAGCAAACACTCATACACAAAATGATAGGTAACAGCAGCAAGTGGGAGCATTAGAGCAAGAAAATTCTTCAATCTGTTAGTGTTAGTAGCTTGTAAGTTGTAACTTGTAAGGGTCCTGAAGAAGGGCAAGAGTCGAGCAATCCAAGGGGTACAATTTCTACAGTTGTCACTCATCAAGGCCATGGGAATATCATTCACAGACCCAAAGCATGCACTGGAAATTATTACGAGAAAATTGGTAGAAAGCCATAATTTATCCCACACAAAAATAAAAAGAACCACCAGAAAGGGCACAACATCTCCAAGACATAGGAGCTATGTTACTCGAGACTCTTCATTTTACTAAAAGTACCCATGTCAAATCTTCGCAACTCCGACATGGATTTGGATACTTTGACACTACATTTTTTGTGAGTAGTATGAAAATTTTCATAAAATAGACGAGTCAAACACTTGGACACAAATTCATGTCTGACCTCGACTAAGATAGTAGACATGAATACAATGTGATCCCTTCACATTATTTCCCAAGGAAATTAGAGACTGCGATTTTTATACAACCAATTGATTGGCAAACTAAGATGCTGTCATGTGATACACGTTTGCAGTAAATCTACTCGAGATTCACTGTACAAGAAGAACCCAAGTAGTAACAAAAGCAGGGGAGCAGGGCAGAGTTCTATTGATAATCCCCAAAGCGGTGAAAGGTTTACAGCATTCAAGAGGCTCCTCTCTCCAATTACATTCACCAAATAATTCTCAATGATTATCTCTACCTCTATTCCACTATTTAAACAAAACTACTGGCCAAAAGATGCCTTTCTTCTCAATAGATATTCTAAAATCTTCTGTCATTTTCTCTCTACAAAATATTTTCTATGAGTCATCATAACTAACTCAGTCCAGAATAATTGAGGAATTACTTAGCTGCTCTTCTGCTGTAGGTGAAGCAAATGGGTGGGTGTATTTGCATTACCCCTCCCCAAAGATTCACCTTGTCCTCAAGGTGAAAGTCAGGGAACCTTTCTTGGATCAAGGCAAACTGCTTCAAAGTGGCTTAAAAATCAGACAATCCCTGCCATTCGATGAGGACTTCTTGGGTGGAGGTGTCTCTTTGAGTGATGTTGCACACACCTAGTAAGGCTTCAGGTTCTGCTGCCAATTCCAGGTCAGAGTTGAGCTGGATAGGTAAGGCAGAGGGAACAGGAGGAGAGGGGCCCCATAGCTGGTTTCAATTGTGAGGCGAGGAATATAGGATGAACCTTGCTAGTCGCTGAAAGAGCCAATTTGTAAGCCACTAAGCCAACCTTAGCCAAAATCTCATAGGGACCATAAAACTTGGTTGCAATTTCCCAAATGGTCCATGAGCCAATGAGTTTCGGCGATATGGTTGGAGTTTGAGATACACCATATCACCCACCTCGAAAGTTATGTGCTTGAGTTTTCATGTGCTGTTGAGCTCACAGCATATGGCCTTGTAAATCATCTAAAATGGCATACCATTCTTGAAAGTGAGCATCTAAAGAGCCTACAGCAGTGCTGCCATGTCCATGGCAAATGAGGTGAGGAGGTTCTCGCCCATATAGAACACGAAATGGTGACATGTTGATGGAGAAGTGAGGTGAGATGTTGTATGAGAACCTGATCCAAACTAACCAATCAGCCCCTGGGCTTGGTTTTGCTGCCGTGAAGCAATGGAGATAGGTTTCCAGACATTTGTTGACCACCTCCAATTGACCGTCGGTTTGTGGGTGGTAGGTTGTGCTATGCAGCAAGGAGGTCTGGTGATGTGATTTTCTTGGCGGTTTCAAGTATAATTGGACGAATTAACTATGAAATCAAAAAGGATATTACTCTCTAAGTCGCGGTTAAGAGTATGATCAAACACGTCTCGGTTGTTTGATTTAGGTTTTACTACTCGAAACCAATTAGTTAGCTCCCGCTCAATTCGAAGCAATAGATCCAAATTCGAAAACTAAACTTATTTCATTAATGAAGAACGAAGCCTTAAATAGGCGTGTTTACATCCTAAGCAAACTAGGAAAAGGAAACTAAATAAAGATAACTAAGAATAATAAGCTAAAAAGATAAAAAAACTCTAAGTAACTATACTTTGGCGGCAAGGGTAACTCACACGCCTAGTATAGTTAATCTCCTAATCAAACTATAACTCCTAATGTGCATAAAGTACGAAAAACTTATTCCAGTAGAATAGTAAAAACTTACAGTAAAGACTTCTACTACTAATATAATTATAACTAACTTATAATACTAATCTAATTAGGAATCCCGATCCGACTAGGATTTATTGCTAATTTGAACTAGAATTAGGATTACAATTTATACTCCTAACTTAGAACTAGGAATTCTAATCCTAATAGAGCTAGGATTACGTGAGTATTATTCCTACTAGAACTAGGAAAACTACAATACTCCTAACGAACTAGGAGTACTTTACAACATTCATTTCTAAGAGGGATTAAGCTAGATTAATCTCTTCACACATGCATTATTTAGTGCGGGTGGAAGAGTTCCTTCCAAATATTACTCGTGAAGATATGGTCCCTGTCGAAGGCAATTTCCGAAAATTGAAGCTCGGAATCCGTGTAAGCGGACGACTTCTCGAATGGAGATTCCGGCGACAGAGAGTGCGGTGAAGGGATGTTTAAATCCGATGAAGTGTGCAAATTTAGTCGAACGGTCCACCCTGCGAGGATAGTGTCAAAAACCTTTCGAGCTTGGCAAGCCTTAATAAAGTCATTGAAATATCGTCCCAGACTTGTGGCGGAAGGGGTTGCAAGAATCCAGTTGCGGGTGGTTGGTTTGTTTTGTTGACCTGACACTCATTATTGCACATATCGAGTCACTACTTTTCGCTATACCACTATGAGGCAAGACATTGGATTCGTTGGAATGGCCACCATAGGGTGAGTCGAGATACAAATGGAGGAGATCGCGGGTGAGTGTGGCGGAGGTAGGGATTACCTTTAGACCCTTATAAGTAATTGGTTATGTTCACCACATAAGCCTTTAATGAATTTGCCACCTTGGATATCTTTCATTAATTGAGAAAAGGGTCTTCGAGGAATTGTTGGAGAAGAGGGGGCTTGATGATGAGGCCCCGAGGAATCCTAGTGGTTGGTGCTTAGATAGAGCATCGACCACTCTAGAGTGAGGTTCGTGGCTTGTATTGTAGTATTATTGAAATCAAGCCCAAGTAGCTTTCTCACCCATTTATGATATTCTAGGCCCATTTCACATTGATCATGAGAAAGCCTGACAAGTAGTGTCGCCACTTTTGGACTAAAAGCACAAGTGCAAAAAGTTCTTTTTTCATAAATGGGCTTAAGATAGCCTCGTGGGCCCCAGTATGGTTGTAGAATGCTATGGGCCGGTTGTCTTGCATTAGAACCGCACCTGTCCATAGCACAAGCATCGGCTTCCACCCTGAACACCTTGGAAAAGGGGCATGGCGAGATGGGAGTTTGAGTCATGCCTTTTTTTTAGGGCGCATTGCCTCGATGATCACCCAAAGCATCTTTCCTTAATTGGTACATCAGCGCCGCTAGCTTAGCGTATTGTGAGATAAACTTGCAATAATAGCCCGTTAGGCGCGGGGAAGCCCCTCGGATCCTTGATATTACTTAGGGTGAGCCGATCCACCATTACTGAATTTTCTCATTGTCCATTACCACTTTGTTGGGCATACACCAAATGGCCTAAGTAGGATATTTGGGTCTTGCCAAACTTCGCATTTGACTTGATTAGCATATATCTTGTGGGTTATCAATAGCTCAAAACCTCTTGCGAAGTGTCGAATATGGCTTTCTTCACTTTGACTATATATTAAAATATCGTCGAAAAATACTGACACAATTTTGCGAAGGAAACACTCGAAAATGTCATTCAATAATGATTGTTAGTGAGCCCCAAAGGTATCACTAGAAACTCATAGTGGCCATCATGGGTGCAAAGCGGTCTTGTGGACATCGGTTTTTACCCGCATTTGATGATATCCGGATTTTTTAGGTCCAACATAGAGAAAATTGTGGCCCACTTAGCTCACCGAGTAGTTCATCTATTACGAAATTGGGTACTTATCGGGCACCGTTACTTAGGATCAGATAATCAACACATAAGTGCCACGATCCATCTTTTTCCTTGACCGAAAATTAGCGGTAGAAAAGGGGCTACTAGAAGGTTGTATAATTCCCAGTTCGATCTCATTTTTTTGAATTGGGAGTAGCGTCCGGCATTTGCGATCTCTTTGAGGTTTATGTAGTGCTCGTGGGCTCGTAGGGGAGCCAGGCCGTAGGCATGTTGAGCACGGGTGATATCGGACTAGGACTTTGGTGAGATAGGGTAGGGTTGGGTTTGGGTTGGTTTGTGGGTTTGAGTTATTTCGGTTGGGCTCGACTTGGCTTAATTCCACTAATATTCCTCCACCCTCTTTTATTGGGTTACGATCATGGACTTCAAGGAGATTTTGAGCCGGACCAATCAAAGGTCCCTGAGTCGAGAATCATCGTTTTGCCATTCACCTCAGAATTTCATAATATGCTTATTCTAGTTGGTGATAACAACTCCTAATTTTTGAGCTATTGCACACGTAGAATGATACGAAATCGGTTGCTAATTCCGAAATTCTACTAAGTACTAATCTCGATCACAATAAGGAGAGATTCACGGGTTAAAGATTAGTACTAGTTTAATCATGTTGAGCGACGAAGGAAAGGAAGTTAATTAAGTTAGTTAGTTTAATTAACGTTTTTTGTAATTTACGGTTTTGTAAACCCGAAATTATTTTTGTGTAGCGTAAGTGGTAAAATGGGACGAATCATGCATGGGGAAGAAATTGCCTAGGGGCGTGTAAAGGGGCACTCATGGAGATATTTTGAAGCTTTCCTTACAAGCTAAGGCAAGCCCCCACTTGGTGATAAAAACCGTCCCTCCTTGCCCCCAAAGTCGACAAAACACCTGCAACAACACTATTCCTCCTTACATCTTTGTTGGATTAAGAGATATTTGTTGTTTAATTGCTTTGTTTAATTACTTTGGTGCTTAGATATTTATGGGTGATATTTTAAGCCTTCTTTAGCTTGTACTTGATATATGTAATGAAGGAAGGAATAAAAATCGGATTAGTTTTTGGACTTAAACTTTGTGTTTATTCGAACTTTTGGAGATTGAAACATCCGAAATTTCTCTTGTGATTAAGAAGTGATCTTAATTTGAAACCCTTGAGTTAAGTGAGTTAAACTTAATTTAAGAGAGAGTTAATATAATTAGTGAGTTTAAACTAATTAAATTCACTCTCAAAAACCCTCTAAATCGGTTTCTAAGTGAGATAAACTTGAAAACCGATTTAGAATCCTTAAGTACAAATAATTGAGTGAAGCTTATTAAGCTTAAGTTATATTTTCATATACGTTTTCGTATCGAGTGGTATCAGGGCGAGTTCGAAATGGACGATGAAATGGACGAAAATGCTAGAAGAGATGCGATGCTAGAAGCTCCAGCTAAGCGAAACGAAGCATTACACGACATGATGGCAAAGATAACCTTAGAATTGTTTAAGAAGAAACCCCGATGAGGAAGAAAGGAGTTCTAAGGGTGATGATAGGGGTTTGAAAATTGAAGTTCCAGTTTTGACGGAGCTAGTGATCGGGAATGATACATTGAATGGGAACGTTCTTTGGAGCGTTTTTTATTACAAAGACACTCAGGAATGATAAGAAATCTGAGGTTGATGTTTTAAAGCTAACCAAATATGCATCCATTTGGTTAGAAGACTTCGAAGAGGCAAAGGGTGAAGGAGAACAAATCCAGATTGCTACTTGGGAAAAATTGAAGAAGCGTTGCGGAAGCGTTTTGTTCCGACAAAGTACGAAGCAAAATCGGTATGTTAGATGGTCCACACTCAAACAAGGCACCACGTATGGATGAGTACATCGAGGAATTCGAAAAGCTTTCCATTGTGTGTGAAATAGAAGAAATGGAGGAGCAAAAATTGGGCGAGATTCTTGGGAGGCCTAAATGAGGATGTGCGTGAGAAGGTGGAGGTATACCCGTACCTTTCTTTCGGCGAGGCTTACGAAGTGGCTCTCAAACTTGGCGGCCAAAGAAGAAAGCCAACAAGTAAGTCTTATTAAAGCCATTTAGTACTTTTAAAGCTAATACTAGTACTAACGACTTTGATAAGAGCAAAAATCCAGATTTCATTCGGAAGATAAGGAGAAAGTTGTAGATGATAAAGCCTTTAAAGTGAAATGTTTTAAGTGTCGAGGTTATGGTCATTACCCGATCGACTTGTCCTAAAAAAGAGTCGTGACTATAAGGGACATAGAGGAGATAGACGAGTTGGAGAGGATATATCTCTTAGAAAAGCAACATGATAAATGCTGAGTTAGGAAGCGAAAGTGATGAGGGCGTGTGTAATCCGGAAATGGAGGGTGAAATGTTGGTTCTTAGGAGATCCATGTACTCCCAATGTAGTAGTGAAAATGAGGAACAAAAGAGAAACCATTTTTCATTCGAAATGCTTAGTGAATAAGAAGGTATGCACGTTAATCATTGATGGTGGTAGTTGTACGAATGTAGCTTCAGTTGAACTCGTAGAGAAGTTAGCATTACCTACTACTAAACATCCACGTCCTTATAAACTGAAATGGTTAGATGATGATAGTGAAGTAAGGGTGAAGAATAGAGTTTTAATCACGTTTTCCATTGGAAATTATGAAGATGAAATTCTATGTGATGTAATTCCTATGGTTGTGTGCCATATTCTACTTGGTGGACCGTGGCGATTTGATCGAAAAGTAATGCATGATGGTTGTTCGAATGTATATAAGGTAAGCAAGAATGGCAAAACCAAAACCTTATTACCATTGCCCCCTTCAAAAATCCGAGACACAACACCTAAGCCGAAAAAGAACCTCGTGTGTGGTAATGTGTTTTTAGGGAGAAAAAGATTCGAGAGGGAGTTGGGAGCAAATTAGGTCGTGTATGATCTAGTTGCTAAGGAGGTGAACGAGGGAATGGAAGTTGAAGATTCGAATTTGAGGGAGTTATTGGAGGGATTTGGAGACGTGTTTCCTAATGACCTACCACATGGCTACCCCCTAAACGTGGAATTGAGCATCGAGTTGATCTCATTCCCGGAGCACCACTTCCCAAATAAACCTTCCCATAGATGCAATCCCCAAAGAAAGTGAGGAGTTACAGGCTTGAATCGGTGAATTGATGAAGAAAGGCTACGTGAGAGAGAGTAAAAGTCCATGTGTTGTTCGGTTTTACTTGTGCCAAAAAAGACGGAACATGGAGGATGTGTATTGATAGCCGTCTTTGTGAATAATATAACCATCAAATACCGATTTCCCGTCCCTAGATTAGATGACATGCTAGATGAGTTGAGTGGATCCAAGTTGTTTTCGAAAATTGATTTGAGAAGTGGATATCTGGAATATGCATGAGGAGGAGATGAGTGGAAGACGGCTTTCAAAACGAAGTATGGGTTGTATGAATGTTGGTTATGCCGTTTGGTCTCCATGAAATGCCCCAAAATGCGTTCATGAGATTGATAAATGAAGTACTTAGGCCGTTTTAGGGAAAGTTCGTGGTTGTGTATTTGGATGATATTTTTGTGCATAGTTGAACAAGGAGGATCATTTAGATCATTTGAGCAATTGTTCGAAGTTCTAAAAGAGCAAAAGCGTACGGGAAGCTTGAAAAGTGCACGTTTATGCAAAGGAGATTGGCTTCCTTGGTTTCATCATTTCGATGAAGGTGTGAAGGTAGATCATCAAAGTAGAAGCAATTTCTTCTTGGCGGTTCCCCTGACTATCAAAGGTGAGATCTTTTCATGGTTTTAGCTTCATTTTATAGGAGGTTTATAAATAATTTAGCACGTTATTAGCTCCTATGGTGAATGCACTAAACATGGAAAATTTACATGGGTGTGTGACTCAAAAGGCGTTTGAACTTGTAAAGGAGAAAATGTGTAACACGCGTGTTTTAGCTTTACACGATTTCACTAAACCATTTGAAGTTGAGTGTGGCCTGAAGTGGAACGGGTATTGGGGTACATTTTTAATTCAATGTAGCGAACCTATTGCTTATTTTAGCGAGAAACTAAATCGGGCGAGTTGAATTATTCCACGTATGATAAAGAGTTTTACGCCGTAGTTAGAGCTCTTAATCATTGGAGTCACTATTTGCGATCCAAGCCTTTGTTCTCCATTCTAATCATGAATCGTTGAAATATATTCATGCCGACATAAGCTTAGTGCTCGTCATGCTAAATGGGTGGAATTCTTACGATCTTTCAATTTTGTTGCCAAGTCTGGGCGGAAAAGCTGACATTGTAGGCGATGCTTTATCTCGAGACACGTATTGCTTAACATGGTAGATTCCAGGTACTTGGGTTTGAATTGATTAAGGAATTCTATGTTCTTGATGAGGAGACACGTGACTGTTCGTGGCTACGAGGATGGTCCAAAGAGACTTGATATCATCAAATGGAAGGGTTTTTGTTTAAGGGGAACAAACTTTGTGTTCCTAAATGTCCCGTTCGTGATTTGCTAATTAGAAGCTCGTGGAGGTGGATTGGTGGCCATTTGGCGTTAAGCAAGACTATGGGGTTATTCTGAAGAACATTTCTCATGGCCTCATATGATCGAAAAGTACGTCTTTGTTTTGGCTCGTTGTGGTGTTTGTCGAAAGGGCTAAAAGCACGTTCCATAAGGGGTTGTACACTCCTTTACTAGCCTTAGGAGAGACCGTGGGAGGATGTTAGTATGGATTTCATTGTGGCTCTTCCTAGGACACAAAAGGGAAGGATTCGGTCATGGTGGTGGTGGACCGTTTCTCAAAATGGCACACTTCGTGCCTTGTCATAAAACGGAAGATCTTATTAATGTTTCTTGTTTATATTTGGGAAATTGTTCGCTTGCATGGAGTGCAGAACTATTGTCTCGGATCGAGATAGTATGTTTTTGAGTCATTTTTGGAGGTCCCTATGGAGGATGATGGGTACTAAGTTCTTTTTTTAGTACTTCACATCACCCCCAGGACGGATGAAGTCGAGCCGAAGTGACCAATCGAACTCTAGGCACCTTGTTAAGGGGCTTAGTGAAGCAAGACGGGAAAGGATTGGGATGTCGAGTTATGCCGTACGGAGTTTGCTTCCAATAGAACTCCCGACTTTTGCGACAAAACATTCACCATTCGAAGTGGTATATGGGGTAAATCCGTATGTGCCTATCGATCTTATTTCGTTGCCTAAAGACTCTTTATGTCCCACGGAGATGCTAGGCACCAATTTGAAACAATGGTGAAGGTTCACGAAGAAATACGCACCCGACATCGAGAAGGCAAATGAGATGTACGTAAAGAAAGCGAACAAAAGTCGGCAGGGTTGTTTGCTCTGGAGATTTGGTGTGGATTCACTTGAGGAAGGAGAGGTTTCCGATTAAAAGAAAGCATAAACTCATGCAGGTGAAGGACCTTTGAGGTTCTTGAACGTTATGGAGACGATGCTTACAAGATAGACCTTCCTAGGAGACTATGGCGTGGCGCTGACATTCAACGTAGGGGACTTATCCCCCTTATTTAGAAGATGAAGATGTGCGAATTGAGGACAATTCCTTTTGAAGAAGGAGAGGATGATACGAAATCGGTTGCTAATTCCGAAATTCTACTTAAATCTTAATCTCAATCCTGTGAGGAGAGATTCACGGTTTAAAGATTAGTACTAGTTTAATCATGTTGAGCGACGAAGGAAAGGAAGTTAATTAAAGTTAGTTAGTTTAATTAACGTTTTTGTAATTTACGGTTTTGTAAACCCGAAATTATTTTGTGTAGCGTAAGTGGTAAAATGGGCCGAATCATGCATGGGGAAGAAATTACCTAGGGGCGTGTAAAGGGGCACTCATGGAGATATTTTGAAGCTTTCCTTGTAAGCTAAGACAAGCCCCCAGACTTGGTGATGAAAACCATCCTCCTTGCCCCAAAAGTCAACCAAAACACCTATGACACTATTCCTCCTTACATCTTTGTTGGATTAAGAGATATTTGTTGTTTAATTGCTTTGTTTAATTACTTTGGTGCTTAGATATTTATGGTGATATTTTAAGCCTTCTTTAGCTTGTACTTGATATATGTAATGAAGGAAGGAATAAAAATCAGATTAGTTTTTGGACTTAAACTTTGTGTTTATTCGAACTTTTAGAGATTGAAACATCCGAAATTTCTCTTGTGATTAAGTGATCTTAATTTGAAACCCTTGAGTTAAGTGAGTTAAACTTAATTTAAGAAAGAGTTAATATAATTAGTGAGTTTAAACTAATTAAATCCACTCTCAAAAACCCTCCTAAATCGGTTTCTAAGTGAGATAAACTTAAAACCGATTTAGAATCCTTAAATACAAATAAGTGAGTGAAGCTTATTAAGCTTAAGTTATATTTTCAT
The DNA here is from genome assembly GCA_947648045.1 of Beta corolliflora. NCBI lineage: Eukaryota > Viridiplantae > Streptophyta > Magnoliopsida > Caryophyllales > Amaranthaceae > Beta > Beta corolliflora. Next base: position 63,499 of record CANSZD010004291.1, read on the forward strand.
ATACGTTTTCGTATCATAGAATGAGGTCGGAGTGCCCCGATTTTAGTGGTAAGTAATCCTCTGCCTTGTCACATCTTGTGAATGGATGATTACTCCTTAGTAAACCCCCGTTCTTTCAGCGAAACCCATGCCTAGCGAAACACCGAAATCTCCCGATGGAAGTGACATGTATGTTTAGGATTTTTGGTGTGGTGGTGGAGATGAATATGGGAGGCTTCGAGATCTATCATCCACAACAACCTCCGTTTCTCCTATTGTCTCGATGAGCTTGAGGTGCCGGGGTTGGTGATGGCCACCACAAATTCAAGGAGATAAAGGGTGGGGTTATTTCGGGATTTTCATCCATTGGAGTTTCCACCGTTTCTAATTCTCCCATCTATTCTTCTTCATTAGTCGGCCACCTGTGAGCTCGAGCTTGCTTGGTGACCTAAGCTCCACTTATCATCACGGCGGCCATTTTCTCGCTTGGTGTTGGAACTCTTTGTCGGAGAGGCCTTTGGACTCCTCCATTAAAACGGCCATGCCATACGGTTGATGGGAAAGAGGTGCGGCTCGAGTGTGGCTGAGGTGGTGTAGATTTTTGTGTGGGTTATTGGGATGTATGGGTGTTTTTGGAGAAGGTTGGGTCGTGGTTTTTGGTTGTGAAGTGGGTAGTGCTAGAGGTTTGGGCCTTTTGTCTTTGTAGTCCTATAGCCGTATTTTGGATTGGTGATGGGAGTTTCTCTTTACACTTTTAATGTTACATCCATGCCTCCATCTAGGTTTATGGGTCCATGGAGTCTTAGCTCTGCTTTAATATCGCCCTTGAGCCCGATAGTACAAGGAACTCGATAAATTTTTTACGTTAATCAAAAACCAAGCTGACCTCGTCCATGGCTAGCCCACTTTACTCACAAAGTGAGCCATTCCAGGGTGTTAAGTTGCGGTCGCTTAGTGATCGGTCGTCTCCCGATTCTCCCGTTGATCTGGAATAGCCATCTCACCTCGAGTCCCACCACGGCGGCTTCCACTTTCTTTTCTTGCGTCGGATGGTAAAAGTCAGTAGCGTTTCCATGAATGTTATCAATTTGTCGTTCATTTGTGTCATCTCATCGAAATAACGCGGTGGAGTGTACTTCGGTCGAGTTGCGAATTTCGTTAACTCTTGGTTTTACTATTTCCACTCTTTGAGTAACATTATTGGGTGTCATTAAATCACCTAGATAGATGTTGCTACGATGCAACTAAGTAAACCTCTTAGGAGATTCATTGTCTGAAGGACCAGAACCACGAAGAACCGGGCGGAATTATTCATAATCCCCGAAGGGGGAAAGGTTTATAACTTTCGAGAGTTTGCTTCCTCGATTACATCCACCGAATAATTCTCGATTATTGTCTCTACCTCTATTCCATTATTTATAACAAAAGTATTGGCCGAAAAGATGCCTTTCTTCTCACTAGGTATTCTAGATTCTTTTATGTCATTTTCTCTCTACAAACAGATTTTATATGAGTCATCATAGCTAGCCCGATACAGAATAATTGAGTTATTACTTAGCTTCTGCTGTAGGTGAAGAGAATGAGTGGGTGTATTGCAATGTTTCGGTGGGTGAAGGAAGCAAAACTAACCTAGCAAAAATCACCACAAAAGGAACTGCAATAAACCTGAGTCACTAGTCACTAGTCACTAGTCACTAGTCACTAGTCCTAGCCAACATGTTAAATAATAAGAGGAAATCCTCCTGGTATTCTCAGAAAGTTAGGACTCTAATTTCCCACTAAATACTAATGCAACATAGCTAAATAATTCGGGATTCTATATAGATTTCAAGCAATGTAATAATTTGGCATACTAAATATGAAATCAGTAAAGAAGCATTCAAAATTACACCAAAATCTAACTGTTACTGGGTTCGTTCTTGTACTTCCAGTCAAAACTTTTTATGTACATGCCCTACACATACACCAAAGCAATCCATCTACGCTTTCAGTTTGTTACATTCATACACCAAATTACCATCAATGGTTTATATGATCAGAAACCATGAAGCCGGACAAAATGTAATGGAAACTACTCACCAGTGTACTGTTACCACTGATATTGGAATAACACATAACTCTCACAAAATATGGAAAAGTTGATGTGAAGTAATGAGCTGCCTTTGACTCTATGAACTTCGATATGCTAGGCATGTTCTGCGTGTGAGTTTCTGGTTCAGATAATACAATCAGAAGAGTTGTGTTAGTGGAGAGAAACTGAAAGAGCATAAGAACAAAATACCACATCAAAAACTCCCCATAAGCAGTGTTAAATTTCTGTTCACCAGAGAAGTGAAAATGTGCCGAACTATTGACTGGCACAATACGAGTTTCAGATAATAAGGAGAACTGGAAGTCCATGAAACTTTTTTTTAAAAATATGTAAATTTATAATTGATTACAAGCTGATTTAGGCAGCCAAGTACATGAGGCTCCTGCCACAAAAACCAAGATCCGGGGGCGCCAACAAATGTAAGCAGCCTCACTAATGCAATTTTGAAGGCAGATTTTATACTTCAAACTTTGATGGAGAACCTCTTCGATAAGAGGAAAACCTCCCCCAAGCTAGAGCAATTCCATTCCAAAATATTTAGCTCCACACCAACATCGTCCCACTTCCTCTGAAGAGGCTCAAACCCTGGAAAGGGTAAGGAGTATCGGAAATATGCAGACATGCTTCGCCGCCAGCAGAGTCTGTTTCCAGTAAACCCTTTAAACAAGGAGGGAAAGACTGTATGCAACTTCACAATAAACAGGGAGCTAAATAGTTTGATGGCTCATTTTAATTGAGCCCCTTACGATTCAATTGCCAGGATGTTTGACTCATTTAGATCAAAGTTCAAAATAACTAGCTGTTCACAAGTAATAGGGAGGAGAATATGCCTCTGTATAATCAACTGCAATAAAGTCAGCATGCTTACTTATTTTCTTTTTCAAAACTTTCTTCACTTTTGAAGCAATTTTTCTGACACGGAAGTCTACTGAACTTGCCATCTCGTCAGGTCCCCTAGGAGCAGCAATAGCCAAGACAACTGTCCTATCAGATGACTGGGCAAAGTTCTTAGATGTATTATCATCCCCACTCGTTACAGTTTTCTTAAAGTCCTGACAATTCTTGGTACGCGTTTTTAACTTGTGTTCCTTGTTTTCAGCAGGAAAATATAGATCAACAGGTAGCCAGCTTCCCCTCATTTTCTTTTCAGCAACTAATTTTAGTATGGGAGCTTCCACATCCCTTTCTCTTTTCTTTCCCAAGTTTTCACAGCATTCAGAAGCTACTTGTGTGCAATTTGCATAAAAGGCTTCGTCTTTCTCCACATGAACTTTGATCAAAAATTTGTACAGTGAAATTCGAATCTCCATCATATCCGAAGACTAGAGAGTCACCACACTCTATGGAATGATCCTTAACAAATGTAGACCATCCATCTTGGAAAAACAAGTGACCATTGTACTCAAGTAGATTGACATGCCATATGTTACCACTTGGTCCTACCAAAGAGAGAGATCCGGAAGTTCGTCCCCGAGGTGCTCAACAAATTTAGATGGTACTTTCTGCCAGCAAAATGTTTAGTGACCATCAGCTTAATGGAAAGTTAAATTTTCAGATATGAGGATCCCATAATCTCATTAAGAAACAACAACGAAAACATAATTTAAAGTCATCTTTCTACATCGAAAAAGAAATCATCCTGACTTTGATCATGATATTATATGCTTCCAGTAAGCACAACAACCATTGAAGTAACACAGAGTCAAATCAAAGAAATGACAAATATACAATTTCCATGTTCCAACAAGACAACTAGTCAATCAATCACTCTTGAAATGTCTGTACAAGAATTTTAAAATCTAGACATTCATCATCCATTCATTAGCTCCTGGTCATGCATCACACCATTGAGCTAAAATTCTGAGCTAGAGATTAACATTTCCTTTTCATCAAAAAATGACTTAGCCAACTACGTATTATGAACCATGGATTAATAGTTTCTCGTTGTTCCAGTAATGCTCGAAACACAAATATGCAGCTATTATTAGTCTGAAGTCAGGGTAGTTTGAACTTTACAAAAGGCAAAAGCAATATAACATAGACATACGGTAAGACAAAAGCAACTAATCGATGTTCGATAAGATGCCAATTTTGGTCTCTAATTCATCGTTTGTGTTAAAAGATTCATAGATCCAGTGAGCACATAGTTAAAAAAAAACTTTAAACGCTGATTTTCAACACCGGAAATGTAAAAAGCTCTCTCGAGATACATTGTTTTCTTCTCAGTTTCCCTCTTCTCCTTGAATTTCATTGTCTCACTTTCAGTGAGAGAGCCAAATCAAGTTACACTATATAGCCCAAGTATTGAACTTGTGTGTTTCCTTAACTTCCAAAAATTAAGCATGCAAAATCTTCCTTCTTAGAAAACTACTAGTAAATGGGAAAAAGAAGATACACCCCCTCCCTTCACCCAGAAAAAAGAAAAGAGAACCCCAACAAACAAACAAAAAAACCCAAATAGAAAAGTTATTAAACTCATGTCTGAAATTAAGCAAGACAAGAATATTTCATGCAAAAAACTGAGAAAATGTGATATATTACCAGCCTGTTAGAACTCAAATTAGGAAGAAAAACCTCCAAGAAATGAGGCCTCCTACAACTCATCATCTTCAACGATTCTCCTTCAAGTATTATACACACTGTATTTTACTCGCATTCTGCATAAGATTTCATACAATAGACTTAGATTGTGAAGTTCTATCTGCGTTTTTTGTGTTTCTGCAACAAAATTTGTTTATTGGGACAGAGAAGCCATGAATTGAGCACAGTACTTAGAGAAGGGGGAGAAGTAGAAAAAGAATTCATAGAATTTAAGGGCAAAAAGACATTGTTTGTTCAAGAACTCACCTGAAGTACTTCACTTGCAATTCGCTCCACCCAAGAGAGTGAGGGAGGAGAGAGAAAGAGATGGAGGAAGAGAGAGGGGGCTGTCAGACTGTCGGGTGTGCGAGAGAGTTAAGTCGTTTTATTACCCGCGCTTAAACGGGAAAGAGTCAGGCCAGGAGGCTCAACACCGAACGGCTCGGTGGTGAACAAAGAGGTGTGGCCCACATGTTTTGTATTAAAAAAATATAGGAAAAATTGAAAGCAAGGGTTTCAACTTTCAACTATTGTCGAACATTTTAATAGGTGTCATTATCAGTCCTTTGTGGATGTCCTAATTTTGGGGGACATTGTTTTTTATAGAGGCTGGTACTCGAGCTTGTGGCCAGGTTGAGAAGGATAAAAATTCGTGTGTGGGGCCCGATTGAACAATTGATATTTTAAATTGGTTTAATAGAACATGTGTTGGCTTCGAGTTAGCCTGCGGGAAGTTTCGATGCGGAAGGGCGCCCTTCATCTTAGTAGGATCAGGTGGGGGAATATATATATATATATATATATATATATATATATATATATATATATATATATATATATATATATATATATATATATATATATATATATATATATATATATATATATATATAGGATAAGGCCAAGGATCTGGGGATTTTAAACAGATAAACTTAAAACTTAAAACATGTAAACATGTAAGCAAAGTAAAGTAAGGCGGTTGGACCGGCCATGGTTTTACAAATAAGACTTACAAAGAGTCTTGTATGAAACTTGATACTTTAAAGAGTGTTACAATTTTTTGAGAGAGAAAGAGAGAGAGATTTTTGTAGGGAGCTTGTGTTGTTGTGTTCTGCTCTTGCCTTGAGGCGGAAGGAGAAGCCTCAATTTATAGGCAGGGAAGAGTAATGTTGTCATGTTGAAGAGTTGTAGATGAACAATCTGTCTACTGCTATACACTGTTCAAAGTTTTGTCTTTTGAAGCTTTATACTGTTGACCAATAGTTTGCTGCTTTACACTGTTGCACTTTTGACTGTTGTTTGTTTTGATGCAGAAATTTGCCCGTTGTTGTGGTGGTGACTGATGTACCTGTTGCTGATTGAAGATAGAGAAAGTATCATTTTTTTTTTAAGTCTGGAAACCAGCATCCTCTTCATCGTCACTGAGGTGGATGGAGGAGTCAACTGTTGATTCATGTTCCGAAGCAATGGAGGATTCGGACATCTTGTTAGCTAGTTGTACGAGGATGCGAGCGTAATCTTAGGGATTTTGGTGAAGCAAGCAATGAATTTGCTTGTGATTTTCGGGCAAGGAACTGGGATTGTTCTGGCCTCGAAGTCATGATACCTGTATTACAGTTTTTCTTCAACCATTCTTTGATGGCTGGTTCAAGAATAGATTGTGGTGTATTAAAGTTTGACCACCATCGATTTTAAATTTTCTTTGAAGGATCATGCTCCACTTGTTCTGGTTTATCTCAAGGAACCATTGGCAAACCCAAGGAAGATAAAACTTCATTGAAAACAAACATAAAGCGGGAAAACGCTTCTCTATATTTGTAGGTTTGTATTGAGTTCGAAAGGTATTATAGCTTTTTGTAATATCAGGGTGAAGGATTTCACTGGAAGAGCCATAGAATTTCCACCATTGGGCAAACCGGGATGGTAATCTTTTCAGTTTGTATGGTTTTAGTGTTGAAGTAGATAAGCCATGAATGGGATAACCTATTGTTTTGTATTAAAAGGTGGAGAACCACGCTTGTTGGTAATCCCAATAATTAAAGGTTTTACAATGTGGGAAAGTGTTATTGAAGCTGATGGGGAAGGCTTTGTGTTTTGACAGGTCTTGGTTCTAGTCTTGAGGATTGAGAACCTTTAGAATTTTAATGGTTGAGTAAGAGGGCTCAGCTTGCTCATTTTTATAAAAGAAATGTTTGAATTCGGCAGAGGGTAACCTCAAGGATTGTCTGGTAATAATCTGCAGTTTTAGTACGATCCCAAGGTTTATAGAACCGAGTTTTCCCAAAGATACTTTGTATGTAGACATAGGGGTTTTCGTCATGATACCCTGGTTCAATTGTGATGATATTTTGTGAGGCGGTTTTAACAAAATAATCTGAAGTCTCGTTTTTCTTAGGTTGTGGAACCACAACTTGAAAGCTTCCAGTTTTGTAAAGTTGTTTTTGAGGAGGGGTTTTTTAGGAAGATTTGCCTTCCTCTGGTTTTGAAATGATAGAAACGTTTTTTTCCCGTGGGAGCCTTACCTATCGTTGTTGCTTTGCTTGTGCTTCCTTGGTTTTGCATAGAGGTTTGGAAAGCTTGGAGGAGCTGGGGGTGTTTTTGGATGGATGAAGGATGCTCAGAGATGGAAAGGAGCCATTCTTGAACTTCCTGTGTTCTATCAATAGAAGAGGTTTCACTCTCATTGTTTTGGACTGCATCGTACCATGTTTTAATGGGTTTTTGTGTGGGGCAAATGGTTTTTTCAGGAGGAGGACGGGACTTCTCTTTATCTTTGGTCTTTCTAGGCATTTCTGTAAGAAATTCACGGGTTAAGAAGTCATGGATAGAATTTTCTTCTCCTTTTATATGCACAATTTCAAATTCAAAAATGCTTAAGATAGACTGCCATCTAGCAAAAACATGTTTTACAACAATATTTTGGACATCCTTTTTTAAAACAGCTTTAGCAGCTTGACAATCAACACGTAATAAGAATTTTTTATTTAATAGATCAGACTGGAATTTGGTGATACAAAGAACAATTGATAAAACTTCCTTTTTTATAGTAGAGTATTTTAACTGGGTATCATTCTAATGCCCTTAGGTGAATCTGATAATGTAATCCTTACCATTGTCGACCTGTTTTATAATACCTTCATATCCCTTGTCACTAGCATCTGTTTCAACAATTTTAGGTAGGTCAGGGTTTGCTAAACTAAGGCATGGGATTTCTAAGACACGAGTTTTTATTGTCTTAGTAGCCTGGGTATGGAGATCAAACCAAGGCGGTGGGTTTTTCTTTAGTCTATCATGGAGAGGTGTTGCAATTCTACAAAGATTGGGATAAAAATCCAAGACATAATTTAAACTACCAAGAAACCTCTGTAGTTGTGTTTTATCTAAGATTTTATCAGGAAATTTGCTAGTGAATTGGAGAGACCTATCAATAGGGGTAATAGTACCACAAGACACAATCTGACCGAGGAATCTAATCTCAGTTTGAAATAAAGAAATCATTTTTGCCGAAATAACAAGACCATTTTTCTTAATTAGATAGAAAAAAGTCTTAAGGTTTTTAAAGTGCTGATCAATCGTGCTTGAGTAAACTAGCACGTCATCAATGTAAACAATGCAAAAGTCTGAATAAGGATTGAAGATATCGTTCATTATCCTTTGATACTCATAGGGCGCATTTTTAATGCCGAAAGACATAACATTCCACTCATACTGGCCAAAAGGAACAGTAAAGGCCGTTTTATAACGATGTTGTGGCTTGATCTGTATTTGCCAAAATCCTGATTTCATATCAAATTTTGAGAAGATAAAGGCATGGTGTAATTTTTGCATTAGATCTTTTTTATTGGGTATTGGATAACGGATCCAACGAAGGGCATCGTTCAGAGGTTTGTAATTTATGACTAATCTAGGTGTGCCACGTTCAATCTCAGAAGCTTTGTTGACGTAAACGCCGCACAACTCCAAGGGGAACGAGATTTGGAAATTCAGCCTTTGCTTTCGAGAAATCTAATTTCTTCTCGACAATGGCGTTCTAAGTCGGCATTCATGCGGGTTGACCAGTGCTTTGGTAGGGATATTCTTTTCATCAAAATCGGGCTCCTAAGGTAAATCAACCATGTGTTGCTTTCTATTCCGAAGGCATTGGGTAGCTCGGAGCAAACTTCGCGTTCGAGGAGACTTTGGAAGTCAGTTATCTGAGTTTTTAGAATACTACCTTGTAATTGTTCCTCAATTTTTTGTAAATGGATTTTTTGTTTTAGATCATGCACGTCACTCTGTTTTCGATTGATAAGAGAGTTTATCTCACTATTATAAATGGAGCTTGCCTTTATAATGTTGAGATTTCTAGTCTTGGGCTTTTCTAGGAAAAGGAATCAAGCCTTTTATTTTTGGTCTTGAAGGATATTCCATCATAATTGACCTTTGTAAGGAGTTACGAGATTTATGAAGGGTGTTCCCAAGATTCTTGAATGGTGCATATTTGTAACGAGGACAAAATGGCTTTTTTAGAGAGAGGCCTTGATTCAATATGTTAGCATCTGTTTTTCCCTCTATATGCATTACGGTGTTATTAGCGAGCTAAGTTTTTCCAAAGATTTTTTGGTGAAAGCGTTTTGGGACGAGACTGGATTTAATGCAATTTAAATCTGCTCCGGTATCGAACAAAGCTATAGTATTGATTTTGAAGTCACTAGAGAACTCAAGTGTGATTTTTATGTAATACTTTCTGGAACTGATTTCTTTTAAAACAAAAAGGAAATCATCTGGGACTTTTGGGCTTTGTCCTTCATCCGGGATATCGTCAGGATCACTCTCACTAGGGATATCTGGGACCATATGAGAAGTTAAAAGCTGGATTATAGCAGAGTCTTGCTTCTGCTTAGTTTTAAGGTCTTTTATAGCGGCTTTAATGGTTTTAACTTCAGCCTGAAGGTCCTGTATGGCTCTTTCTGGCTTCTTTCTAGAGCTTCTCTTTTCTAAAATAGAAGTGAGGTTGTATGGTTCAGTGCTTGAAGAAGGAGGGTTAGGATCTTTTTCTTTAGGACTTTCCTCAAGGGTTTTACGAAGACGTTCAAGGTACTGCTTTTGTAGATCAGGATTATCAATATCCTGAATAACATCTAAAATGAGGTTTTGTTCTTTGGTAAGAACGTTTAGGGCATAATCCTCATCATTAGCTGAAGATGAGGAATCTATATCATCATCATGAGGGCCATAACTCTCATCTGAATTACCAGTTTCCTCATCAGAAGACTCTATTAAAAGAGCTGAAATTCTCCCTAGAGTTTCATCATCTAGGTCGAGGTTTTAGATTTTATTAGACACTCTACAAAATCTAGCCGTGTGACCCTTTTTTCCACATTTAAAACAAGTTATGTTTTTAAGATCAGGTTTTGTAGTGGACTGTTGGCGTTTCCTATAGGGCTTCCATTTTCGTTGTTCAAAAGGTTTTTTATGGAAGACTTTCTCAACCTTCTTATAGAACCTTCGTGCTTTATAGGGTTTTTGGTAATGGGTCGTTTTGCTACAGTTTCCTTTACAAGTGTTTGTCTGAGGGGAAGAGACATCAAATTGTTGGCAGAAGGAACCTAATTCCTTTTTAGGTTCTTTTAACTCTCTTTTTAGGTGTTTTTGGAGTTTCAAATCTTGACATATTTGAAGGCCTTGTTTAGATATTACACTAACCAACTCACCGTAGGTTAGCCTATCGTAAGGGATAATATATTCGCCAAAATCCTCACGGATTCTGTTTCTGACCTTTTCTCCTAATATGGTTGGAAGACACGCTTAGGAATTTTTCTTTCCAAAAAGGGTTGCTTAGAATCTTCTCTAAGCATAACCCTAGTTAGGGAAAGTATTTTTGTATCCTTTGGAAATCACTAAGTTTTTGCATCTTAGGTTAGACAAAAGATGCGCATTTTTGTCTGCGAGATGGGAGGAATCTCCAATGAAGTGAAGTGATAAGGTAAATATGAGGGTTGAGACAAAATCTTGAATTGGTTCTCCATTTAGGTTAAGAATGGGAACCCCATCTTCGATTGTCCGAATTGCATTCAAGATGTCAGTGCTTGTTCTTTGGTGAGATAGAAATCCCACCATCCTTTTAGTTGGCCGAGAAGCTTCGCAATAAGGAGTTCCGCAACCGTTTTATCGATGTACCCAGATTGGGTTTTGTAAGCATTTGAAGCCATCGTCATTTGCTGTAAAAGGTTTAGAATCTGGTGTTCACTCATACCGTCTATACTCCATTCATAGATAGAAGAGGCATTATATTTTGGTTGAACAATTGTGTTAGGCTGGCTACCTATTTGGGATTCATTAGACCTTATTGGAATAATATCAAGAGGATCAGTATTTTGCCAAACAAGTTTAGCTATCAGGTGTTTTAGGGCTAGTTTCCGGATCAGTGTTGTCACTTAAATCTAGGACACTAACAGTGTTATTCTGGACTGTTTCTTCCTCAACTATTTTTGAAGTAGAAGGTTCAACCCTGCTAATTTGGTCTCTAATAGCTTGAAGAAATTCAGTCTTTGAAGTTGTAACTTCCTTTTGAGCTTTTTGTGAAATCTGATAAGGATTAAAAATTGGATTTCGGAGGCTTTTCTCTAAGGGAGTGGAGACTAAACTTGTCTCTATTTTAAGGCTTTGTTTCTCAATTCTAGAAAGTTGCTTTCCTAGAGTGTTAAGACTAATATTAGTGAAATTGTTTTGCAGAACAATATTCTTGAGGTTTGCTGAGGGTTCTTCCTGAGGTTTCTTAAGAGGGAAGGCCTCTACTTTGTGCTCGCCTATGGTAAAGGAAATCTGTCGTAAAGGAGGATGGTCACTTTGAACCGTGCCATTTGGAGTCTCCCAGACGGGTGTCCTTCTATCGGTGTTGATAGGTTCTATGGTTTTAAAGGGGTAATCAATGTTATAGTCAGAACTATAGAGTTCGAACCAATTAAAGAAAAGAATATGGGTTTTATGCTGTTCAACAAAGCTGTAATAGCTTTCTTCGATCTTTTTTCGTACTTCAAGAAAGTGCTCGAAGAACCATGTTCTCTTCGAGAGGTTATGTGGTGCATAAAAGTCTTTGTGAACCAAATCTTTATTGATCTCAAAATCCTTTTCAAGGACGTTAAGCTCATTGGTAATATTTTCAGTTATAGCGAGGCCGAGGGTGAGTCCGGAGGAGACTCGTCTTTCGGCATAATAGGGTGTGGAACCTGGGTTCTATATTCAACATTTTGAATGGAAGGGGAAGGTATATATGAGGTAGAATACCTTAGTCTTTCCGGGTAATTGTTTTTAGGACAACTAATTTATCGTTTATAATGCATGTTATTTTCAGAAGGAAGACGAGAAGACCGTCCTAGGTTTTCAACAGAGGAATGGTCTGAATACCTAGAGCTAGTGCTTCTGTTAAAGCTAAGTTTAACACTACCATCTGAGTATTGTATGACTCGTTCTAAATCGGTATTAGGTTCTGGAAGGGCTGGGGATTGCACTTCAGGTTCAGCAGCTCCCTCAAGGAACCAATCTTCAGGAAGACTAACATCATTCCATTGTATTGGTCTAGAGATTCTTATGTTAGATCTAGAAAGGTCGGTTTGAAGTAGGAGAGTTTCTCCCTTTTTACTATGTTGTATATTTCTAGTATTAAAAGCAGACATCATGGCTTTGTAATGGACTTTATAGATCAAAGCTACTGGAATAGAACCATCAAACATTTTGTAGTTATGTGTTTTAATTTGTAAAAGTAAGGATGATAAGATATTCTTATCACTTAAAGAGACACTGAAATTTGGATAACAATCAAAAGAGACTGGACCCATGCATAAACTTGACTCTATAGTTCCTAGTAAGGAATCATTAAAGTCTTTGAATCGTCCATCTCTAAGGGCAACAAGGACTGAGGAATTTAATCCTTCTTTTGTAAGAGGTTTTAAGCCAACTTGAACCAATCCTATATGGATGTATCGATAACCCTTATCGACATGTTTTTGCAAAGTTTTTGCAGAAAATAATTTAATAGTATCAATAGGTTTTGTCAAAAGGATATCATGTTCTTGGGTTTTGATAACATAATCAGTTTTAAAAATATTATACTTACTCATTTTATAAATCTGGTCTTTATTAACTTTGGGTATCTCCCAATTGTCAATGTTTTGCTCAAGGTTTTCTATGGTAAAGGTTTCATTTTTAACCAACTTATTGGCTTTACTACTACCACGAGAAGAGGATGGAGTTCCTCTGTTCCAAATAGAACTCATACTTATGAACCAAAACTTAAACCAGAAATTAAACCAGAAAATGCCCTATAACCTACCCGCCTTAGGTAACCGTAGCCTTATGGTCTGACTACCTCACACGGGACTTACTGCCTCTACAAACGTTAAAACAAGCAGAGTAACAAATAGGACATAAACAAGTTTGAAGACTGGAAAGTACTGAAAACAGAAGGATCAGTTTTATAAAGAACAAATATAACAACACCCCATGGCTCTGATACCGGAACAAATATATATATTCCCCTTATTTCTTCTTCCTCTAATCTTCCCGTGACACCAGTGTTGGATTTTCCGGTTTGATTTTCCGGTGAAGCAACACCGACGGAAGAGATGGCACAACCAGCAGCAGAACAGCAATAATAACAAGAACAAATCTCAAATCATAAATCCACACCCAAAGAAGAGAGGAAGAAATGTTAGATCAAACTTAAACTCAAAAAATTCCATTTTTCCTGCATTAATCCTCTGATTATTACTCCATTTTCGTAATAATTTCGCCAAGGATTTTTATCACATACAAAAAAAAGGGAAAAAATTCCCAAATCATCATCTATTGAAACAAGAATTCCTCTCTTTCTCTTTCTCTCTCCTGATCCTACCCATTAACCATTAGCATTAATGGTGGGTGTTGGATAGATGAATAGATTGCACAACATCAAAACACCATTTCGATGGATCTCCCAAATGCAATCGGGGAATCCATCAGTTTTCCTCCTTTTTAATCAACCCAGACCACCTCTTTTTCTTCCCTTCTCCTATAGTTCTAATGTTAATCATCATCATTATCTCCTTCACTCTCCATTTTTCAGGAATCAAAAGCTCCATCTTGCTCAAATCTCTGCCTCTCTCCTCCCTCAACTGCCCCCGATCACTTATCTCATATCGGGTTCTTAGAGAGACGGCGTTTCGCTAACGAGGACAATAGTTGTTGCAACGACCAAGGGTGGTGAATTGGTGATACGTCGCCGGAGAGAGGAAAGAGGTTGGTGGCAGCAGCCGAGCATGTGGTAGGAGTAGAGGAGAGAGAAAGAACTGGTGGAAGTGAAATAAGAAATAACTGGGGTGGGAAAAAAAATTAAGTCAAGTGACTTTTAATGAAGTCACATGATCTGTTTACTTGCTATAGTAGGTGGGTAACCTGCTGGGACCTATAAAAAACAATGTCCCCCCAAAGTTAGGACTCCACAGGTTAACTGATAGTTGGGACCTATTAAAAATGTTCGACAATAGTTGGGACCCCTGCCGTCAATTTTTCCAAAAATATAACGGCCAAAAATTATTTTTAAAAGTAAAATAACCGTTGACCAATAATAGTAACTAGAGTAAAAATAATTTTCCACCTTTCACCTCTCAATTCTCATCTTCTTCCCCCTCCTCTCTTTCGTCTTTGTACCCAAAATTATCCGTGAACATCCCGGCAACAACCAGTTCCTCTTATTGAAAGGAGTAGTTCGAGTGCTGAATTCGGAGGAGCCTTACAAATTTACTAGTGGTTTGAACTTTTTGGAACGGCAAAGGTAAGGAACCATGTATATTTGTAAATATAATTAGGTATTTAGGTATGAAAATTGGAGTACTTTTGACAATGGAGCCTGAACTATATATATATGCCTTTGTTTTATGATTAAGTACGTAATTATGTGTAATAGCCCAAGTTTTTTAAGGTGGTTTTACTAGAGGATAATTATATATTTTAGCTTAACTATGATATTTTTGTTATAAATTTGACGAATTTTAATATTTTTAGACAAAAGGGAAATCAAGTTATATTGTAAAATGATACTTTCTTATATGGGTTATGACTTATATTTGGAAAAATTGATTCTAATAATACAACCTTTGGGCCGTTCGCTCAAATTAATCCCACCTTTTAATTATTTTTTAACAATCCGACCTTTTATCATGATCTGCTCATATTGAACCGTGAGACCGGTAACCTGCTGAGATGGTAAAATTAGATATATTTTTTTTCTTTTTCCCGTTTTCCTGTTTTTCTTCTCTAATCTCTCTCCTTATATTGCCTTCCTCCCCTACCTCACCAAAAATCCCCACCCTCGCCAAGAACCGCCACCCCCTGCGACCACCGCCTCCCCCTGCGACCACCGCCTCCCCCACCCCTTGGTAACAACCACACCTCGTCCGACCACCCCTCTCGCTTCCCCGCCTTCCTGTGAACAACCCCCCACCCCATTCAAACAACCCCCACCCCCTACAAATGGCGTCCGCCCCTTTCTCCTCCCACTCCACGCCCTCTATCTCCTCTCTTCCACCACCTTGACCCCTCATATCACCCCGGAGAACAACCCCTCCCCCGACCCCACTCCCCGCGAACAACCCCTCCCCCACCCCACCCCCGCAAATTAACTTCCCCCCACTCCTGCGAATTCCGCCATTGTTGATGGGTTTTATATGGTGGTGATGAATTGATGACGGTTTATCACCCCCTGCGAACTACCCCTTAAATTTTTTTTTTTTGGTTTTGAATTTGGTTGAGTTTTTAGTCAAAGTGAGGTTTTTAATTGAATGATTTAGACCTGAACATAGAGCACGCCATGTGAAGTTAACTGATCCAGTGCTTCAAGAATGCAATACGAGAGAGAAGCTTAATGAGAAGATGACTCAACTTTTCGATTATCCGTGCTTTTATCCGCCATTCAAGTGCTATGATAAGTACTTCTACTCCATAACTCTGGCCTCCAACCCCATAGCGTGGTCTATGTTTAGGTATGTTCTGCAATATTCCAATTTTTTTGGAGAATGCGTTTGTTGTTAATTTAACTTGCATTGTAATTTGTTGTTTTTTCACGGTTTGATGATAGATTGTTTCTGCTGTTCTAAGCTTAGTTGTGTTTGTTTCGTATCGAAATCGGATTAGTAAATTTTGGTTATTCTCTCTGACATTGTAGTGCGGCTGTATAGTGGTGGTGTGGGGCGAAATTGGGGGTGTTTGGTAGTGGTGGTGTTGTTGTTGGTGGTGGTGGTTTTGGCAATGGTGTGTTGGTGGTGGTGGTTTTCGCAGTGGTGTGTTGGTAGTGTTTTTGGCAGTAGTGCGTAGGTGGTGATGTTGGTGATTATTTGTTTTAGTTAAGTTAATTAAATTTAAATTGACTTATTAAATTTGAGCGACTTAAAATAAGACACGTGTGCACTTAACCCATTCTACTGGTCATCAACCTGTTTCAACAGGTCACGGTTCAATATAAGCGGATCTGGCTAAAAGGTTGGATTATTAAAAAATAATCAAATGTGAATTAATTTTAGCGAACGGGCCAAATGTTGGATTATTAGAATCAATTTTTCCTTTATATTTTGGAAAAAAAGAGTTCATTTCTTTCTCATCTGTCTCGTGTCTCCATGTGCAAATGACACAATTACGCTTTGTTATCAATTGTTCAAACTCCATAAAATGAGATTAAAAGCCAGTATTTTACCAAGAAAAACCTCAATTTCCTTCTCTTTTGTGCAACCCACGTCCATGACGAAGCTGTTTTCTTTCTCTTCGGTTGTGGGTCCTGCTACCCCATTTTCTCTCACCTTTCCTTCGCTTTTCTGGTGGCGCGGTCAATGGCGGATTTACATGTGTCATGGTGGGTCACGTGACCCACCATTATTTAAAAAAAATGAAAACTTTTTATAAAAAAAAAACAAAAAAGAAATAAAGACTCTATCTCAATCTCTCTCTTTTCAGTCTTTCTACTATCTTTTCAGTCTCTCTGACTTTCTTCTCTCTTTTCAATGTTTGTCTATGACTATCTTCTGTTTTTCAGTCTCTCTCCTCTCTCTTTCTGTTTTCAGTCTCTCTCCTCTCTCTCTCTCTTTAATTTTCAGTCTCTTCTTTACAGATCGATGCCTCTATCGAGGCTTCTTTGATTTATCATTACTTCTAATTGCTTAATGTTTGATTTTCTTCATGCTCTTAATTACTATTTGAGTAGTTTGTCAAATTTAGATGATTATCTGCCGTATATTTAGAGATCCCTAAATCATTTTTGTAGGATCTATTCTATTAATTTGTGTGATTCTGAAGCAGAAACACGAGCTGGGTTTTTGGGTCTTTTCAGTAGAAATTTTTATTGGGTTCGATTCTGCTTCTCTTTAAAAGAAAGAAAATTAAATTGAGGCGTAACGAACCATAAATACAAGTCTAAGAAGAGGAAATTAAGGGGATGTTGCTTGATGCATTTGGTGTATGCTTCTTCTAATCATGTTATTAAATTTAATTTCGTTTTTTGATTTTGTGTAGAATCCCAGTGACTTTGTGCACGAGCTTTACTTAAGTGGCATGAGGAATTACTAAGTTATCTAACATTCTCTGATCATACTCTTCGCTACTTTGGATCTTCAGTAATTATTAATGACATTTAAAGTAATATTGTTAATGCTAAGAGAAGAATTAGTAAAATATTGGATGAAATGAAAGTAAATTTTCTAGGAAGGAAGGAAGAAGAAGAGAAGGAGAAGAGAGAGAAGAAGAAGAATTGAGATGCATAAGTATAGGAGTGTAACTGTCTAACTGAGAGTGATCTAGAACTTCTTTTTTACTTTTATTTTTAATAGTGGAGTTTGGGATTGAGAAGAAGAATTATGTGGGTTTGTGTTTGAGGAATTGTATAAATTTAATTTGTATTCTTCTTTGTCTATCTTGGATTCTTGGGTTTGATTTCACAATTGTTTTCTTTTTAGGTTTATGGAGTTGTGAATTGAAGTTAGATGGGTTGAGTGTTAAGGGATCTCAACAATATTTTGTCTTGTCTTTGAAGTTCCATTCTTTTGCTTGGTCAATTCAAATGTATTCTCTTCTTCTTTCTGAAAATGATATACATTGATATTTGACTTAAATTTATTGACGCTTTTTGAAGTATTTTTTAAAAAAATTTATGGATTGGTTATAATTTATAGAGTGATTGATAGTCGATAGTGACCCACCATCCATAAAATCCTAGATCCGCCACTGGGTGCGGTAATGCCGTTGTCAGTGCTCCTCCTCGCCACCAGTGCGGGTCTTTGGCGTTGTCGGCATTCAGGCGAAGTTGTTGCTTCCCTTCCCCTTGTCTTTGCTGCCCTCGTTTTCTCAATCCTCTCCTATGTATTCTGCCGCTGCTGTTCGGTGCTGCATTTTGGCCGGTGGTGCTGGTGGTTCTGCCACCGGCAGTGTTGTTGGGTGCTCGATATGATTGTGTTCTGTCCAAGTCAGTCGTTGTTCCTCCTTCAATCGCTATCATTGCTTCAATTTAGTGGGGTGAGATGTTGCTTTCTTCTTCTACTTCAATATAATACAAAAATTGAGCCTTCTTTCTTTCTTGTTTTTAGGAATGGAATTTCAGTAACCATTATGAGAACTCTGGTTGAAGATTACTTTGTTAATCTAGTATCGTCGAAATGAATTATCAGTTTATCATCTCCTTTTTAGTACAACTAATTTTATGATATAATATAGATTTATTACTAATGATATTACAAGTGGGTAAATATCAATTAAGGGAGTTTTGCTTAGCTTGTTGTGTATGGTTTGCTATCTGTTGCTAGGATTGTTCATGGTATTGGTTTGAGGAAGGCTGATAATTATTGCTACTATTGAAGGAAATGGTAAAGTTAGCTTACAAGGATTTGTCGTTAGTTCATGAAAAGAGTTTCAAAAGTATGAGCAAGTCAATTTCTTTTTCTGAATCGTAATAAGAATGAATATTAATTGTTATTATTGTTTTGAGGTTGTTGTTAGAGTATGGTTATAGAGATAATTTATGGAGTTCAAGCTAGAGATTGGTGATCAAGTTATGATGCTTGGAGGTTTCGTTTAATTGTTCTTGAGTTTGAGGTAACCTTTATGTTCAGCAAAATGTATTCAAATGCCCGTGTGTGTTATATTGTATTTTTGATATCATACATCGTTTATAGTCATGACCATGGATATAGATGCATAATTATGAGTTAGTTGTGAATTGTTATTGGATGATTATAAAAGAATACTCTTGTTCTGTTATTGGAATTGTTCGCAAATATTTATGTTTCTTGAAATATGATTTGTAAGAAATATGTTAAAGGGACTTCGTATTGTTTTGGTTGGCTTACCTCATGAACTGAGATGAAAAGCAAGGTACAGGTGCAGGAAAATAATTCAGATATATGTTAAGATAAAAGTTAAGATCAGAGAAGGTTGAATATTCTGTTATGTTATGTTATGTTATGTTCTGCCAAAACCTGTACTTACCAGCGATTTGTGTTAAATAATTGAGCTATGCCAGCGATATATTTTAAAGGATGAATTTTTTTCCAAACAATTACCAAGTTTGTTTAATATATGAAAAAAAAATTGCGAACCAAAACCGTTTTGACGGGCTGAAGTAAAGTTACCGAGCTTTCCGCTCATTTTAGTTTTTGTTTATTTTGTATTTTCTCCTGTAATATGTCGAAGGCTCGGAGTGGATCAAAAGAGAGAGTTTAGTTATGAGATTGTAATTAGATTAGTCTTTCAGAGGTTGTATCTAGAAGTATTCAAGTGCCTATTTGAGAATAAATATCTTATACTATTTGGGTTTAAGTAAGTACTATGTAATCCGATAATTGGTTTTGAAGCTATTATGTTGTGGGCCCTGACCCAAAAGTTCAGGATCGTGTAAAAGGTTATGTTTCCGCTGCAAGTAAATATAATTCAAGGTTTATTTAGTATTGATTGTGATTAGTGAATCTTAAGTGTGATTAACTAGCAGCTCGAAAGTTGTGGGTTAGGGTTAGAGTTAGGATTTAGAGGTTAGGTTTAGGGGTTAATAATGACAAAATTGTAAATAACGCAAACGGCAAGTTAACGTCCGTTAAAAAAAAGGTATTTGGTGAACGTTTTCGGAAATTCAGGGGTATATGATGAATATCTGAAACATTGAGAGTATATGGTGAATTTCGTGATTTGTCGAGGGTATTTGGTGAAAAAACCGATTTCTTTACCTTTACCTTCACCTGCATTCTGATTATCTTCATAAGCCGCAACATTAACCCTATTATTACCCTTTTTTATATATTTAAACAGATATTTAATTGATATGGAATGGTTACTCCATTCAACATTGATATGTGCTCGATATTTACGAAGCAATTAGGGATTATATGGAACAACATACCGATTATCAAGATGAACTCCACTCTTCTCAACTGTAGATCCAGTATCTCTTCGCCTGTACACATGATAGTCTTCATCATCCACTTTAGTTGCATTAACAAATCTCTTGGGAAAATGCTTATTGCATTTTTTGTCACTCATACCACTAGAGTAAAAAAGGCTGGTCAAAAGTGGCATAAGGGGTACGTTTTTTTACCGCTGCCCTTGGCATAGCAGCCCTTAACAATTTTGAAGGGTTGCAGTTTTGGTCAAAACCACAACCCTTGTGACCCAAAAAAATATTTTTTTTTTTTTTTTTTGCATTTTTTAGTCCTAAATGATCCCTAAATAGGTATCATTTTTCATTGCAAATTATGTTTTTTATATAAATATAGAGAAAGTTATAAATTATGAAACATTTAGTCCTAAAATTTTCTTGTTGGGAAGAGCACCAGCAGCAGCTAGCTCGTTGTGTGCAGCAGCAGCTAGCTCGTTGTGTGCAGCAGCTAGCTAGCTGTGGGCACAAGTGGCAGCAACAGCTCGCTGTGGGCAGCAGCACCGATTGCAGCTAGCCAAGGGATCGGAAGCAGCACTAGCAACAACTTCAACAGTTCATCGAAGAATCGTCCATTCATCAGTTCATTCATGTGAAGAAACATCAATTCATCCATTCATTGAACATCTTCAGATTTAGACAAGCAAATATACATAAATCTTCACATACGTTCAAATGAATCTAAAAAAACGGTTATATATATACATATTAAGTATGAATTTTCATTGCAATTTATGTTATCCATACAAATCTAAAGAAAATATTGGTTGAGTTACATATAATAAGAGATAGAGAATATAGATCTAAGAGCAATACATGACAACAAATTAAAATTTAAGTATCATATTAAACTAGTGATTCCCAAATGTCACAATTATATGCATAGCTTGTGTAATCCTTGACAACTTATTCATGTCAGATTACATATGCTAACACCCAATGAACATTAATAAATAAACATGTGTAGAGAAATTATAATATGAATTGAAGGGTAGAAGAGAGCAAAAGCGATCAGAGAACTTTGAAGGTATATATGAATTCAACAAGAAAGAAATTCAGCTCAACTCATTTCATCATATCGCTTCGCTCTAGTACTCATCAGATTCTAACTTCTATAACATAACAGAAATGGCTTTGCTTCGAAAATTAGCTCAATTTATGTCTTGTTACTCGGTATAGCATTCTTTATGAAAGGTAGAATCTGTCACCAGAAGAAAAATTCGACATTTGGAGAAATCTAAGTTCCATCAAAGCAAAGTAAAATAAAGGTTTGCTTCATTTGGAATTGTAGTTAGTTAAGCTTTGTGCTATCTAAATTAGGCAAATGGATAGTACCTGGAAGATATTGTAAGAATCCCTCAAAATATATTGATCATCATGTATATATCAGCCCACTACTTTAATTTGGACACACGTCATTCTTCATAGGGATATAGGATGAACTTCAAGGAAAAGAAAGAAAATGAGTAGAAACAAAGATAATATTTAAATTATGTCAACAAAGTATCACAATTAAGCATCCTCAAAGAACAACCATAATTGTGCAAATAAAATGGGGTGTTTAGTGTTAAGTCGAGTGAATTAAGAGTATACTTCAAATTAAGCATCCTCAAAGAACAACCATGATTGTGGAAATAAAATGGGGTGTTAAAGTCAAGTGAATTAAGAGTATACTTGTGTGTTCTGAAGTAACTAGGAGCAACAAGCAGCTCTTACCTAAGATAATCGTTCATGGATTGCATACAAAAAGTCATCTACTTATATAAAAACATATGCACACAAAAATTATACGAGCATAATTGGAGGAACATTGTAACATTTTGAGTAATTGGTTTACATGACCCAAGCATGTGTGGAATATTAAGGGAATTAGGATATGGGCCAATAAATATCAATAACTAACTAAATTCACCAACTTTAAGCATGAAGCAAGTAATAACGGCCAAAAATAATTGAACAAAACCAGCAACATGATCCCAAAGGGGTTACAATACCCATACTAATTTCTCGAACAATCATCTTCAGCTAAAAGGGGAAAGGGGATAAATAAGGTTCATCCTCGAACAATCAACTTCGGATAAAAGGGTTCTAATTTCTAAAACATAACTCGATAAAAAGCAACAAAAAAAAGAGTGAGAATAAGACGTACCTTATGCAATAATTCTCTACTCTTCTCTTCATATGCAGGGTCCCTCACTATCAATCTTCCAAAGATCGTCCTTTTTAAATTCTTCAAGGCAGTCCATATCTGAATCATTTTCCTCCACCTGCACCTTGCAATAATTTAACCAATATGTATTAACCTCAGCAACAAATTAACCAATAAATTCCTATTAGATTCCAAGATAAAGAACTGATCATAACTAATGATCCTTAATACATTTCCCTTTTTACTAATATAACTTTCTTCCATTAGAAAATAATCAACATCAACCTCATAAGCTATCTAATTAACCCCATTCCTCATAAGCTGATACAATTTGCAAGTTCAATTCTCCATTCCAAACTCTAGTTTGACATAAGGGTTTTTCAAAAACGACGCAAATGTTTTTTTTATATGTAAAAGGCCAAGCAAGCAACCAACACGATATCAAACCACCCTAGATGCCTAAGTTAGAGTGCAAAACTAGTCAGCTAGGTGCAATCAATTATACAACAGTTAGGGATATTGTCCATGGCTAACACCAAGCAAGAAATGAAGAAAAAAAGTATATTTTATATCTGAATAATTATGCAAAATATTTATGAAAAAATACAGAAATATAGTAGTGGGCAATATCAAATAATTAAATCAAATTACCAAGTGAGCATACAATTTCTTTTGCCAAACTTGAAAAGTTTTGTTGTATGTTAGTCTGAAACTGCATCTTTGCGGAAATCAAACTCCACTGTGTATCTGGTTAAATTATAAATGAAAAACCAATTACAAAACACCCAATTAAAAAAAATCCCCTCTGACATATTACGACCTTCAAATTCAAACTCTGCATTTCTACTATAACAAATTATGAAAATAGTAAGGGTTTGTAGGCACAAATTCCGCTGGATTCAATTAATAATTCAGACTTCATCCAACAAAAAGAGGGAAATAATAACAATACAGAGCAATTAAAAGTTTAACACTAACCTTGTACAAAAATCCCAATATGAAAACCAAAAAACGTAAACGTAATTACAGGTAAAAGAGTGGACAAAAAATGGTAACTGGCCTTTGAAAATCGCCTAAAATGCAACCCTATATATCGGAATTCGCTCAATGTCTCCAAGTAATTGCATGTTTTAATAATTCCCAAAAAAATTCTACAGCCTTTTAGTTGAGAATCAGATAAGGAGATGAAAAAATCCCTATCTACATCTCTCGAGAGCCGCCATTCAACGCATCTTTAAGATCTGGAAGTATGGAGAGCAGATGAAAAGGAAAAGAGAAATTTGGGACTATGGACTGAAGGAAGCAAAATAAAGAGGGATAAGGAGGTTTTTACTTACAGGAAATCTCATAAATGACAAATCCAAATAAATGAAACCTTATCCCGCCGGAAATTTCGCAAGCGTCGCTGGAAGTTGAGGAGTTCGCAGGCTCGCAGGAGGTTGAGGAGTTTGTGGGTGTCGCAGGGGGTTTAGGAGTTCGTAGGCGTCGCCGGAGTTTGAGGTGAGAGTGAGCGTCGACGAGCGAGAAGTTAGAGAGAGAGAGAGAGAGAAGTGAGACTGTGAGAGACGCTTGAAAAATGTATATTAGTGGCTTAGTGCGTGTGGATAGATTGAAGGTAGAGTGTTTATTTCATATTTAGGCTGCTCAAGGGCTGCGGTTAGCCCAAAAATAACAGCTTTTTATCCTAAAGGGCTGCGGTTTTTGGCTAACCTCAACCCTTAATTCAAGGCCTGCGGTTTTTGCATTAATTATGGCCCTTTTTAGCGACTTGAGTTTTTTCCTCTAGTGTACACGGTGCTTCCGTGTTTGCACCACGTGGACCGTTCATCATGAGCTCAGTGACGGCTTGACATAGTTTTGGAACTTCACATTGATCAGGCAACTCAGTACAAATAATTTTATATCTGAAGCTACGGGATATCTGTCTTCTTGATGTAGGAACAACAGTACATGAGCATGCGACAAACCACGCTTTTGGAATTCTACTGTATATACCACTGAAAATGTAAATACCAACAAAATAGGTTTGATAATCAAATTATAGATAATAAATACGATTTTTCACTCAGGGTACCCGAGGGTTTCACAATATTCACCTGATACCCTCGCGTTTTCAACAATTCACCTGGTGCCCTGAGGTTTTGAAAAATACATGGCTTGCCTCTGTAGTTAAGTTTCCGATTACAAACTTTATTCACCATTTACCCCTCTGGTTTTTGGGAATTTAGGATTCGACGATTGCCAACATTTCCACTCGTATTTCATTTCTATCTCCACCACAACAGCACGAACACCACCACCCCTACCTCCTACTGCTGCATCACCACTAAAACTACCACCCTCCACTCTTTGCTTCGCCGGCGCCTACGCCTCCAACTGAATTTCCTTCTCTCACTTTGCCTTGATTTCTCTCTCTTTAATTTTTTATTTGTTGATCCCAACCCCATTGAAGTGTTTGAATCCTAACCCACCCCTCCCCTTCCACTCCACCCGGCCCCCACCCCTCCCCCCTCCCCCTCCCCTCCACCGCCGTAGCCCTCCCCCTCCCAGCTGCCCTGACCCAACCCCCCTCCCCCCCTCTCCCCACCCGGCCCCCTTCCCCCCCCTCCCTCTCCCTTTGCCCGCCACCCCTTCCCCCCCCTCGCCCTCCTCGTTGCCCAGCCCGGCCCCACCCCTACCCCCTCCCATTCGATTTCTCTCCCCGAAGCCTAATCACTTCGTGCACCACCAAAACGCCTTGACCCGGCCCCAGCCTCTCCCCTTCGATTTCTCTCCCCCGACGCACCACCAAAGCAAAACAACAACATCAACAACACCAAAACAACAACAACAACAAATGACGGAGAGAGAGAAAACGCCGGTGTGAGAGAAAGAAAGCAGCCGTGTGAGCTCTCAAATGCCAGGTCTTTGGGTTGACGGTGAGGGTGGGGTCGGGGCTGGATGGCGGTCTGGAGTTGGCCGGCTGGCAGGGTCGGGTTGGCGGTCTTCGCCTATGCGGGTGGGGGCTACGAGGTGGGGTGAGGGGAGGTGGTGAGGTTTGGGTGGTTAGGACATTAGGGTAGGGTGGGGGTCAGGTGGTGGGGTTAGGGGTTAGGGGTTAGGGGAGAGATAGGTTAATTAGGGTTTAAAGTTATTAATTAGGTTTAATTAGAGTTAATTAGGATTAATTTGTATTAGTTAGGTTAGTTAGGGGTTAATCGGCCTTAATGACTAACGGATTTGACGGGTGATGGGTTTTAAAATAGTCACATGAGTGCACGGTATCCGTTGTTAGCGAATACTTAGCAAATACGGGTCGATCCACAGGGAGAAGAATTCTACAAATTAATGTTCAATTACTTAACTATTCAGACAGAAAAGTTGTTGATTGACTAATAACTAAGGTGAAATAAACTAAATCACAAGAGAAGGAAATCTATCAAATAATTAAAAATCTAGGGCATTCGATCGGTCCACCATGCTTATACCAATCAGGCGGGTTCAGAAAACTAAAAATACTTAGGTATAGGGTCGAGCGATTAGAGTAGGCGTTAATCCAATGGTCGGGTCTTAACACTCTCAAGACAACATATAACATCACATAATCAGACTCACTAGTGTGTTCTAGGCCTCTAAAAGTAGGATCTTGATCAATACAAACAATTATTAGCCAGAAACGATTCAAGAAATTGTACACTAACATAAATCGCAGATAAAAAAATGAATCACACTAGAATTGCTCTAACCACAACCTAATTATCAAAGAAATTAAGAACAATAAATCATGGTATAAACGTGGCTTCCCTCACTAAGCCCTAGAGATGAATCTACTCACTTATGGCAAAGAAAACACAAACAATAACCATTGAAATACTCATACTTGAAGCAATTAAAAATAATAAGAGACAAATACTTGAAAGTAAATAAAAACTATGAAAGAGACAAATACCAATTGAAAGGAAAATTGAAGAACTTGAATTGAACTTGAATAAATCTCCTATGTGCAATATTAGGGCTAGAGAGAAACTAGAGTTTTAGAGTACTAAGGAACATAAAATCAAAATCAGAAAAAAGGTTCTTCTAAAATCTTTTACAAAGCTATTTATACTAACTCCTAAAAAAGGAAATAAAAAAGTCCGGGATTTTCGGTTTAGGGTCCTTGCCCGATCGGGCGGCCTTCCAGCGTGTGGTTCTTGGCGGGCGTGGGTGAGCAGGGCGCCGTCGAGCCGGCGGATACGCCCGTCGGGCGCTACGTCGAGTACGAGCGGGCAACATACGCCCGATCGTGCCCGAGAGAAATGAAATTTGGGGAAAAGTTGCCTCGCCCGACCGGATCGGGCGGCCCTTCAAAAGGCTTTCTTGGCCTTTGACGCCAAGTCTTGAGATCTCTTCACACCCGAAGGCTCTTGGGAAGCCGCTTCGGGCCTCGGGAACTCATACACGTGCCTCCTAACTCTCTCCAATCCATTGTGGCATCAAGAATAGCGAGAAAATAGGGAAGTAATTCGTAAAACCCGAAAACTATCTTGAAACACAAAACCACAACTAGATGGAAGATGTTAGTATAAAATAGCTCCTAAGAGCACTATTTGCACGTATTTCAACAAAGAAGCGAGGAGAAAAGAAGATATAAAACTATAACATCAAATTCCCCCAAGCTAAACTTTTGCTTGTTCTCAAGCAAAACTACACAAATGAGTTACAAGGTATAATTGTTTCACCCTATAGAAAATGCAGTTCGAAAGTATTAGTAGACTCAAAATCAATCAAGAAGGCATGCATCATCGTCAATCAATTATATCAAGCCAACGACCAATCACCGAGAAAGACAATCAAGCAAGGTCACTGTGCATATCATGCAGATCCTAAGAACGTTCTTTCAAGGAAGGGACACTCTTCTCTCATTTTTGTGGCAGGCAAAAGATGTACCCGATCACTCTCCATTCCCACCATATATCCCTTCCCAACTCACTACTCTCGTGTGTTTAGAAGGTAACATAATGACACTCAACCTAGTTCAGTCGACTTTGAAATGACACTTACTCTTTAACTTTGATCCATTAACTCACTTTCGATTCAAAAATGCTACACATAAAGATCAAGAGGACTTTTAAAGGTTGTAATGGGGCTGAGGTTAAGGGTATGGAAAGATTTAGGAATGTGGTGGACAGACCAAGCATGGAGGAGCATAGACTAGTAAAACTAGGCCAATGAGACCTTCATGACTTCAACTACTAACATCTCCAAAAATGGCACTCACATTCACTTTCTCAACTCAATCACCATTTTCACTTTCCTTGAACTTGTTTTGCTTTTCAAACAACAGTTTATTCAATAATTCAACCTTTTTGTTCTTTTACTTCCATTTGTTTTTTTTTATATTTGTTGTTGAACTTCTTTTCTTTCTTTTTCACACATGAAGTAATAAGTCGATCATACATCCATAATGAACTAACTCCGACTAGCACATATCACAACATACATAACTATCAAGACAACCCAATCACTCAACTAATGCTCCCCCAAGCTAGGCTTGGGACAAGAATGAAATAAGGCTGAGGGGCTTGTAATGACGATTAGTAATCAAAACAGTCAGAAAGGCTTCAGCAGGGCTAGAGATGGAATAATGTAATCAATTACAACTCTGGAGCTAGAAATTATGAAAAGAACGCCTCAATCATGTCAATCATGTATGCACCTTAAATTTTCAAAGAGTACAGGATCAAAATCAAGATTAATGTCATAGCAGGAACTAATCACACAACAAAGAGGAAGAATGGATGAAAGGTAGGCATCCATGGCTCAAGGAAACTCACGGTCCTAACCAACTTAGCTCCACAATCAATGCAAGTGCCATAAGTATCATGCAATCAAGGGTCATGGAAGATTGAAAATCAACTCAAGACTAATAAATACTCATGCCAACTATCATAGATTAAGAGTCCAAAAAGTTATTCAAAAATTTTGGGGTACAGGGAAACAATCATGCAACTCATAACTCATGTCAAGCTCGTATTTTTGGTATTTTTTTTCCAGCAATATTTGAATTTTTTTTTTTTGAAACCAATGAAACTAAACTAAGGAAAGCAATGAAACTAAACTAACTACACTACTAAAGCAAAGTAAAACGAGAGGAGAGTACCTACAAAGATCCTCCCCAAGTGAACTTGGCAATGGCCTCATTGCGGCAAGGGAAAGGAGAAAGAACAGGGTCGTCAACCGTCCAAGGAAGCATCAAGATCATGATCCTCCATGTCTCGGGCACCACGGGTCTGGAACGCCGTAGGCGGGGTTCGTGTATACCATGAGGGATGGGGGCCTTCCTCGGAAATCCGATGAGTCCTACTAATACTCATCGTACAAGGGGATACTGGGGCCAAGTCTTTGGTCGTCCAGCAAGGTAGTAACCCTGTCGGCTAAGTGCGATCATGCCAAGTTCCAACCTCTGTAGGGTGCTCGTCATCCCCTGAAAATTAAAATCACCAGCATATGGGGGAGGGAGAGCAGAAGAGGAAGGACCATCGTCATCATCAGTGTGCAGGCGCCTACTGTATGTGCGCTGGGGTAACTCAGGAGTAGGGGTGGAGAAATCCTGGCCCTGGATGGGGAGATGGTAATGCGCCTGTCCAGGCCGCAGGCGAGCCAGGGGATCACGAAGAATGATGGAACGTTGGCTACCTATAAACCACGATAACGGCCGCCCCGGCTCGCTCCATCCAATGAAGAGAGTCAAGATAAGTAGCATCTATAAGGGTGGGGCCGGGGATTGGGGCGTAGCGGGATTCGCCAAACCCCGCTATCTGTCGGGCAAAGAGGGTAATAAGCCCACCATTGACTATGAGGCGGGAAGAGAAAGTGCCATCAGCGCGGCGCTTGGGGAAGGTGGTGGGAATCCGCTCAAACTGTAGAGCAACCTGATGGGGGATATTATATTGAAATGCTTTTTTTTGTCCCCTAGACAAGTAGCTACCTATTAAGATAAAGCTCGTCCCCCCGCAAGTTGTTTCCCTCAACCCGCCCAAACAAAGTCCTGGACATAAATCGTTGCCAAATTTTGAAGATAGGGTGGTGAATGTAAGTGGCCTTACAATGTTGCAGGTTGACTGGGACCTCACTACCTGTAATGCTAAAATAACATGAACCATGATTATACCCGTCAGGATGACCAATGTCCCCCCTATTTGCGATTCTTAAAATGTTAGCAAATTGGGGTAGGGAAAGACAAAAGTCCTGGTTGAGCAATCGGTAAGAAACATAAGAAATAGGACCAGACCTAGGCTTAGTAACTTCAAAGCTACTATAGAATTCAAGCACTAGACTCCTATAGGTATTCACATGAACATTATAGAGGGCTTCCATGCCAATTATCTTCATAAAACTTTTAAAATCATTGGCAATTCCCAAACTATTCAAAAATTCAATATCTAAAA
Source organism: Beta corolliflora (assembly GCA_947648045.1). Taxonomy (NCBI): domain Eukaryota; kingdom Viridiplantae; phylum Streptophyta; class Magnoliopsida; order Caryophyllales; family Amaranthaceae; genus Beta; species Beta corolliflora. The sequence continues at coordinate 93,126 of CANSZD010004291.1, forward strand.
AGCGGGTAGGAAGTACCTCACGACCTTTCAGTCGTTGAAAATTTTCCTTCTGCTGTTCAGACTTGAAAACCACCTCAGGAAAATCTTCATCCGGTGTAATTGGTGGGGCTGGTGGTGCCCTAGCCCTTTAAGATGGTCCACGTGATCTTCTTGCTTCTGCCATGGATGCCTTTTGAAACTGTTGGTAAAACTCACAAAAGAAGGGAAGTGGAGAGATGAAGGTGGAGATGGGTAGAGAAGAAAAGTGGGGAAAGTAGTGAGAGAAAAAGTAAAGGGTGAAGAAAGGTGGTAATTTCTTGAAGGTGGGAGGTATTTTAATGGAGGTAAAAGGTGAAGGATGGGAGGATGGGGAAATTGAAAGATGAAATGAGGGAGAAAAAGAAAGAGGCCTGATTTAATCCTGCAAAAATCGCCCAGGCGCCCGATCGGGCGGGGTCGCCGGGTCATATCAGGCGAATAAAAACCTTGTTTGCTTTTCTGAAAAAGTTTCGGGCCCGATCAGGCGGCATACGCCCGACCTGATCGGGCGAAGGCACTTTCTTTGCTTTTTCTCGGAAAAATTTGACGGACAAACGCCCGATCGGGCGAAGGCCTTTTTCAGCTTTTTCTAGAATTGGTCACGGGCCCGACCGGGCGGCGGTAGCCCGACCAAATCGGGCGGTATGCGAAAGTGCGTTACAACGCTTACTTTGGTCTCATTTTCGCTCGGGCAACTCATGGCTCACAGAAACTAACCATCCTGCACTAAATAAGCTTCAAATAAAAGAAAGAAAACTAAGTAAAAAGAAGAAAAGATACGGGTTGCTTCCCGCAAAGCGCTGGTTTATGAAGGTCCCGCACGACCATGTTACCTCATCACTTATGTCTCAGAAAGAGTAGATTCAAAGCGAATCTCCTCTACAAGGCCTATAAAAGCACCCTCATGGTACAACTTCAAGCGTTGTCCATTCACCTTGAATTTCTCACCTCCATTCTTAGAAATTTCAACTGCTCCATGTGGCTTAACATCAGTCACCACGAATGGTCCCGACCATCGAGACTTGAGTTTTCCAGGAAAAAGTCTTAACCTCGAATTGAATAGTAATACCTTGTCACCCACATGAAATTCCCTCTTTTCTATCATCTTGTCATGAAACTTCTTCGTTTGCTCCTTATAGAGCTTGTGATTCTCATAAGCTTCCAATCTAAGCTCATCCAAATCATTCAATTGAAGAAGTCGTGCCTCACCCGCAGCTTGGAGGTCCAAGTTAATTTCTTTAGTAGCCCATGCAGATAGATACTTCATTTCAACTGGTAGATGGCAAGCTTTGCCGTACACCATACGATATGGAGTTGTTCCCAAAGGAGTTTTAAATGCGGTGTGCGAGCCCAAAGAGTATCATCGAAGCTTCAAGGACCAATCTTTCCTTGCTTTAGTGACTACTTTCTCCCGGAATCCTCTTAATTCGTACATTGGACACCTCTACTTGGCCCGCGGTGCGTGGGTAGTAAGCCAAGCTCAACCTTGTGAGTGACCCCATGTTTTTTCAACAAAGCCTTAAAAGTGCTCTTATGGAAGTGGGAACCTCCATCACTGATGACAACTCTAGGCACACCAAAACGGGGGAAAATTATTTTCTTGAACATTTTCATCACCACTCGAGAGTCATTGGTTGGTGATGCTATGGCTTCAACCCATTTTGTCACATAATCAACACCTACCAAAATGTACTGTTTCCACAAGAAGTAGGAAATGGTCCCATGAAATCGATTCCCCATACATCAAAAGGTTCAACCTCCAAAATACCTATCTGTGGCATTTCCTGCCTCTTGGAAATATTACCGGTCCTTTGGCAAGCATCACAAGACACACAAAAGGCGCGAGCATCCTCTAAAATTGTAGGCCAGTAAAATCCACTCTGAATGACTCTATAGGCTGTGGCTTGGGAGCCTAGATGACCACTAGAGGGCATGCTATGACAATGTTGTAGCACTCCCTCAATCTCCCAATCTGCAACACATCTACGAAACATCCCATCAGCTCATTTTTATATAAAAAAGGATCCTCCCAGAAATACCTTTTAGCATCATGATAGAACTTTTTGCGCTGCTGATAAGTAAGATCAGGGGGATGAGATCCGCCAACACAGTAATTAGCAAAATCAGCATACCAAGGGGATTGGGTAGATACAACAAGGAGATGATCATCAGGAAAAGAATCATCGATAGGGCCATCTGAGCTTGACTCAAACCTCAAACGAGAGAGATGATCTGCAACAATGTTCTCAGCACCCTTCTTATCCCGTATCTCCAGATCAAACTCTTGAAGAAGAAGAATCCATCGAATGAGCCTCGGCTTTGCCTCCTTCTTGGCCAACAAATACTTGAGGGCGGCATGATCATTGTGAATAATGACTTTCGAACCAATGAGATAGGTTCGAAACTTATCAAGGGCATAAACAATTGCAAGGAGCTCATTCTCAGTAGTAGCATAATTCATTTGAGCTCCATCCAAGGTTTTACTTGAATAGTAGATGGCATGCAACACCTTATTCTTCCTTTGACCAAGCACTGCTCCCACAGCATAGTCACTAGCATCACACATAATCTCGAACGGTAAATCCCAGTCCGGAGGTTGTATGATTGGAGCAGTTATCAATGCTTTCTTAATCCTGTCAAAGGACTCTAAACAAGCATCAGTGAAATCAAAAGTGGCATCCTTAAGCAATAATTGAGTTAGGGGTTTCGCGACTTTAGAAAAATCTTTTATAAAACGACGATATAAACCCGCATGACCAAGAAAACTCCTCACTCCCTTGACATTCACGGGAGGAGGAAGTTTCTCAATCACCTCAATTTTTGCTCGGTCAACTTGGATGCCACGTTCAGAAACAAGATGACCAAGTACCACTCCTTCATTGACCATGAAGTGGCACTTTTCCCAATTTAAGACCAGATTAACATCACAACAACGCTTAAGGACCTTAGAAAGATTATGCAAACACATGTCAAAATCAACACTGAAATCATCCATGAATACCTCCATGATATTCTCAATGAAATCTGAAAATATGGCCATCATACATCTTTGAAATGTGGCAGGGGCGTTACACAAACCAAAAGGCATTCGGCGATAAGCAAAAGTGCCATAAGGACATGTGAACGTCGTCATCTCCTGGTCTTCGGGGTGAATAGGAATCTGAAAGAAACCAGAATATCCATCCAAATAACAGAAAAAGTTATGATTTGCTAATCTCTCAAGCATCTGATCAATAAAAGGGAGGGGAAGTGATCCTTCGGGGTTCGCGTATTCAACCTGCGATAATCAATACACATACGCCACCCCGTGACAACACGAGTAGGAATAAGCTCATCCTTATCGTTCTTAACAATTGTTGTCCCCCCTTTCTTAGGAACGACTTGTACCGGGCTCACCCACTTAGAATCAGGAATGGGGTAGATGATGCCCGCGTTAAGTAGTTTCATTACCTGTTTTTTCTCCACCTCCTGCATATTAGGATTCAAACGACGCTGTGGTTGTATACAAGGACGGTGGTTCTCTTCCAGATTTATTCTATGCATACAAACGTCAGGGCTAATGCCCTTGAGATCGTCAATGTTATACCCAATAGCTTTCTTATGCATGCGAAGCACAGTGAGAAGCTTTAAAAACTGGCTATCATCGAGTTTAACACTCACGATCACAGAACAATTCTCTTTATTATCAAGAAATGCGTATCTAAGGTGAGAGGGTAATGGTTTTAATTCTACCTTCTTTACCTGTGGCTCAGAAGTGGAACAAATGGTTTGCATTACCTCAAAACCTTCGGCCTCATCAGTGTCAAAGCCATCCAAAGTAGTTACCTCATCATTGCCTTCACCTTTTGAGGCTCCAAAAGTAAGAATAGCCTCCAACGGATCATCTAACAAGGCGCGAGGAGCATCATATCCAGCAACCTCCTCTATAACATCAATCCTGCAACAAGTGTTCTCAAGCATAGGAGACTTTAGAGCATTAGAAAGCTGAAAAGCCACAGTATCATCACCAACACTCATAGTAAGAGAACCAAATTTGACATCAATAACAGCACCAGCAGTACATAAGAAAGGTCTACCCAAGATGATGGGGATTTGACTATCCTCTTCCATATCTAGTACTACAAAATCAACAGGTATATAGAATTTTCCAACCCGAACAGGAACATCCTCTAAAATACCCAAAGGATATTTCACAGAACGATCTACCATCTGCAAAGTAATCTGCGTGCACTTTAAGACTCACATGTTCAGTTTATTACAGATAGATAAAGGCATAACAGATACACTAGCTCTTAGATCACATAAAGCCTTATCAATGAATAAAGCACCTACATGACAAGGGATGGAAAAACTACCAGGATCCTTGAGTTCTGGTGGGATTTTATTCTGCAATACAACACTACACTCTTCAGTTATAGAACTCTATCTAGACCACCAAAATCCTTCTTCTTAGTGATCATATCTTTCAAAAACTTAGCATACACAAGTACTTGAGAAATTAAATCAGTAAAAGGAACTATTTCCTCAAGGTTCTTGACTATGGCCAAGAACTTACCGAGTTGTTGATCGACCTTTGATTTTTGCATCCTGTGGGGAAAAGGTAGTGGTGGTGTAGGAGAATCAGTAACCTTCTCCTTTTGCTTCCTTGCTTCATCTACCTTCCCTTGCTTAATGTCAGTTTTTGAGCTATCCTCACCTTCATTTTCATCCACTACATCATTTTGAACTAGAGGTGGTGAATTATCAGTAGGCATAAGTGGGGCATCGTACTGTGTACCGCTTCGAAGAGTGACATCATTAGCAGTTTCTTTGGAAATTGCTTGTCCCGGTAGATGACCTGGTTGCCTCTGCACATTGTTTCCGGCCACCTGAGCAAGTTGAGTCTCTAAATGTTTTGTAGTGTTTTTCAATTTTTTGATGCTCTCTTCATGACTCTTCTGCAAAGAAACCACCATCTTCATCAGATCAGACATAGTAGGCTCTTAAAAACCGGCATTATGAGATGCTTGCTGCTGATAGCCTTGGTGTGAAGGCCTATTGAAACCAGGAGGGGGATTATGAGGAGCCCCTTGGTAATATTGTTGTCTAGCAGCATGTTGTGGTGGGTTTTGATGTGGTGGTTGGTAGGATGTTTGTGGCATAGGTTGAGGGTTCTGAACATTATTGTTTTTCTAGGAAAAGTTAGGATGTTCCCTCCAACCTGGGTTGAATGTGTTGGAGTATGGGTTGTGTCGAGGTCTCTGCTGAAAAGCATTTGCATGCTCCATCTGATTCAGGTCGGGTTGATTGTAGGAACAATCATAACCAAAGTGGCCTTGAATACCACACACCTCACAGTAAGAAGGGGTAATAGGAGCCATGGAAGACATCGCATTAATACTCATAGGAGGAGTATTAGATTGTGAAGGTTAAGTGAATCCATCTTCATGCTCAACTGGGCAACTTGTGCAGACAACAGGGCATATGCATCAGCATCCAACTTTTTCTTTGTAATAGTCCTGGAAGAACTATGATCATTTGCTCCTAAGTTGGCCAGAAAATTGTACCCTTCATCCACCTCCTTGTCTAGGTAAACACCCCCTGCAGATGAATCTATTGTACTCGTGATTTGGGGTTGTAGACCATTGTAGAATGCTTGGGTGATGAACCACTTGTCAAGATTGTGGTGTGGGCATTCTCTCTGCAGGTCCTTGAACCTATTCCATGCTTCCTTCAATGTCTCATCAGGTTATTGTTGGAAGGTAGCAAGCTTGTGTCGGATTTCTGCAGTCTTAGTAGGAGGGTAGTATTCTTTCAGGAATGCTTCAGAAATAGCACTCCATTCAGTTGTTGTGACATCATTGAGCCATTTTTGAGCTTTGTCTTTCAACGAGAACTCAAATACCATGACCTTCAACTGATCAGGAGTAACCCCTTGATGCTTAACGGTACGACAGAGTTGTTGAAACCATTGTAAATGATTTGCAGGGTCTTCAGATGGATGCCCTCCAAACTGGTTCTGTTGGATCATACTACCTCCGGTCTTTATTAGTTTACCCCTTTTGACTTTTGACACTATTCACATACATGACTTTGACTATCTCTTGTGATTTGTACTTAAGGAAAAATATAGTCATGTGAGATCTTGTTAGATTCATCTCAATGTGTAGTATCCAAATATCAAATTTTTGTAATTTTTGCTTATCGATAATTAGAGATATTAAGGTTCAAATTAGTGAATCGGCAAATGTGCCCCATAGAATGGGGCAAACTAATAAAGACCAGAGGGAGTATGAATGAGTCAGGCTTGATTTCAAAGTTGGCCGCTTGTATGTCAGGCATAGTAGGGCCTGTGGGAACATTGCCAGGGGAAGGTACCCCATAAGACTTTAATGACTTAGGAGGCATGATTTATTCGTTGGTTCTTAGTGGATTTTCCCCGATTAGCGATCGCTTCTTCTTCTTTTGTTGCTTTTTGAGTTGCACGATGGTTCTCTCAAGATCGGGGTCGGTTAGGCTGAGTACACTGTTCTTTTAGACACGGGCATAAAAGAAACAAAGAAAAAATATGCAGTGAGATTGCCTCAATTGGAACTCGAAGTTCCAATGAGACAGTAGGAATAGTTTAAATAATTAATCAAAAAGCTATAGAACTAGCCGTCTCCCCGGCAACGGCGCCAAAAACTTGATGGGTTTTAAAATAGTACCGCAAGTGCACGGTGTCTGTTGTTAGCAGATACTTAGCAAATACGGGTCGATCCACAGGGAGAGGAATTCTACAGATTAATGTTCAATTACTTAACTATTCAGACAGAAAAGTTGTTGATTGACTAATAACTAAGGTGAAATAAAGTAAATCACAGGAGAATGAAATTTATCAAACAATTAAAAATCTAGGGCATTCGATCGGTCCACCATGCTTATACCAATCAGGATGGTTCAGAAAACTAAAAATACTTAGGTATAGGGTCGAGCAATTAGAGTAGGCGTTAATCCTATGGTCGAGTCTTAACACTCTTAAGGCAACATATGCAGTACGGTCACATCACATAATCATACTCACTAGTGTGTTCTAGGCCTCTAAAAGTAGGATCTTGATCAATACATGTAACAGCCCGCACTTGCGAGCTGCTAGCTAATCACACTTATTATACACAAATCTCAATTAACACTTAATAAACCTCGAATTATATTATCTTACAACGGAAACATAATCAAGAAATCGATCTTAGGACCTGTGGGTTATGGGCCCACAATACAACAACCCATAATGTATATACAAAGAATTGATCTAAAAGAAGTTTCCAAGACTATGTAATAATATACCATAAAAATTCTCTCTGCTAAACTATATAATCTCCACCATTGCTCATCCGAAAGTCAATTTATATAACACTTATGTCCATGTCCATTGTCCATTCCGTAGTTCTTATAATACCTGCAAAATTACTAGCAATGAACCTGCCCCCACAAGGTCAGGTTCCATGAACAAAATCAGCGAAATTGAGTACACACTGTCCAACCATAAAATCTTTTTGGTGGCTTAAAACATATTTACAGAATTAAGTTTATCTTACGAAATGTTTGAAATCAAGAAATAGAGAAATCATAATGAAAGAACAATATATCAAATACTTATAGACAATTTTTTAATGTCACTCATTTTGAATAATAATAAGAGTATCTCACAAAATGAATAATATACACTTTCAATTAGAGAGACCTCACAAAGTTAAGAAACTCTAGTGAGAGAAAATGCTCCAAAAGATGCTAAAGAATTCTAGAGAGAGAAAACGAAAAAAGAAAAAACACAGGAAACCTCCCATAAAACTAAACCCTAACCCTAAGACCTCCTACTCGGTTTTTGAACCACACCACCACCGCATCGACAATCATCTTGCACCATCGCCCCTCGTTTCGATATTTTCACGGCACGCATCAAAGGAGTCTAAGCTCTGTCCTTGCTCTGGCGAACCAGAAGGATCAACATCTAACAGTTAATGGGGGCCTCTCAAGCACCATCGCGGCCGCCGACAGACTCAACTTCTTTGTTTGTCAGAGTGGCGGATGTAACGACACCTCTACAGCGCACTGTAGCTGCGTCTTTGCTTTGGTGATGGAACCCGATCTCAGTTTCGTGGAGTTGTCCCAAACACCTCCATCGCACCTTCCACCTTCAGTCTCGAAAATGGAGATTCTCGCCAACGTCTTGCGCGTGCGTTCATCTTCAACAGCTTCGTTTAGGTAAGTCTTCTCTTTGTTCCTAGTTTACTTTGTTCCTGTTTCATATGGATTTTCTTCTTACTCGTTGGATTCAAGTTTGTTTCATTTATTTGGCATCACTTTACTTTGGCTTTGCTTGTTTATTGCTTGACCTCTTTTTTGAATTCTTTCAAACTGATTTTGTATAGCTGGATTTTAATTTCTTATTACTCTCTTTTATTTATTAAAAAATGCCTACTCTTAAGCATTGTCCTTTGGATCTGTTCTTTCCATCATGCTAATTTTCTCACTTCTATGGCATATTTTTGGGTTTGGTATGAGTTAATTACCTTTTCAATCCATGGTTCTCAACTTTTATCAATTAACTTGTATCACTTTGATATGGATTGTCTTGTTTATCTTTTTTGTGGAAACATCTCTTGCATTCCTTATATGCTTGGTTGGCAAGTAGTTCTCTTTTATTTTGTTTTATGGCTTCTCAATCTAAGAATTGTGGGTTGTTCTGTGATGGATTATAATCCTCGAACAAGACTTTCTAATGGTATAACTTATGCTGCCCGTCATCTAATAAGCATGCATCTTCCTCATTCAGATTGGATTTTACCCTTTTTTTATGGTCTATTTCATTTTCCTACTCCTGTTACACAAATTTCTTGGAATTTATGCTTGCTTAATAAGACAATTCTTAGACTAATATTCTGCCACAACTTTTTAATTAGGATGATTATGTTCAAGTGTTTGCACCACCTCAATTGCTTTTGGATTAACCCTTGCTTAACAACAATAACTTATTGGAACAATTTCCCTCTTGAGTACCTAATCCAAATTACATTCTTAAACACTCCGTTAATGCTGCTGAAGTATGTGGTTGCCGAGTCCTTCAAGTATCTATTGGGCATTAAGATACTCATATTGTTTTTGTGGTGTGGCGAAATCATTCTGATGTTGTTTCGTCGATTATTTGGAATGCGGGATTGTATGTTGAATCTTGCTATGCTACACTTAATGATTGCTCGCTTAAGCGTGTTTGAGCATGGTTTTTTTGTGGTATATTTATGCTTCTAAACATGGGACCTCCAAACCCCATTGGACTCGAGTGCTCCATCACTCGCTTTTGAATCTTTACTTATCGCACTTTCCTTCGGCTTGTATTCTAATTATGATCCATGTACAGCTGATCTCTAATCTAGATTGGGCTTCGAAAACACATTGGACTCGAGTGCTCCATCACTCGCTATTGAATCTATATTTTTTGCACTTTCCTTCGGTTTGTAATTTATTTATGATCCATATACTGTTGATCTCTAAACTGGATTGGGCCTCAGAAACCCATTGGACTCGAGTGCTCCATCACTCGCTATTGAATCTTTACTTATTGCACTTTCCTTCGGTTTGTATCTTAATTATGATCCATGTATTTCTAATCTCTAAACTGGATTGGGCCTCAAAAACCCATTGGACTCGAGTGCTCCATCACTCGCTATTGAACATCTCTCATAGTGCATATTCTTATCCTATGCGAATTAATTTATGAAGATCTTATGTTGGAATGTTCAAGGGGGTAAAAAACCCCAGCCTCTAGCTGAGATTAATTTTCTTAAGAATAAATTCAGGCCTGATATTGTATTCATTATGGAAACATTAACAAATCATACGAACAGCCGAAAAATCCTCAACGCTCTTCATTTTGACAATAAACTTATAATCGACCCTCTAAATCATTGTGGAGGGTTATGGATTGCCTGGAATAATTCTAATATTATTGTACATTCTCATGTCTCTCATCCACGCGTTGCTTCTCTAAATATTACGTATAAACCGACTAATAAAAACTATTCCATTGTTGGGGTATATTGCCCAGCTCAAGAAGAGGAAAAGGATACCTTCTGGCATTTCCTTAATGACTTTGTCTCCACTCAATCTTTTCCATGGCTATTAATTGGTGATTTTAATGAAATGTTAACTTGTCACGATAAAATAGGAGGGCGTCCCCTCCTTCCTTATCAATTGCAACGTCTGCCCAATTTTTTGGCAACCAACAATGCCATTGACATTCCATGAATTCAGGGTCATTTCTCCTGGAAAAATAATGATAACAATTTTCGGATTTTGGAAAGGTTAGACAGAGTTCTCACTCATACCTCGTTTATAGACGATTTCCCTAATAGTGTCTTATCGTATGGAAATTTCACTGTATCAGATCATGCTCCTATGTTATTCTCCACACATCAAACCACAAACAGACACCATTTTCAATTTCGCTTCCAAAATAATTGGGTGGTCGAAAGCCAAACCCATGCAATTGTGAAATTTTTTTGGCAAGTTCAACGTCCAGGTTTCTGCTTCTATCGCATTCAACAAAAATTAATTCATATAAAGGATGATCTTAAACTATGGGCTAAAACTCATTACCGTCATAATGCTTATAAACTTATCGAAAATGAAACCAAACTAAAAGAATTGCAAACCATTTTATGGAAGCAACCTTTCAATCTGATTCTTAAATCTCATATTAATCGTCTTATCCTTCAACGTGAAAAATTACTCCTTTTTAATCATCAACGAAGTGGATCTCAAAATAGAAAAACTTGGCTTTCTCAAGGCGATAGGAACTCTCGGTTTTTTCATAATAAGATGAGAAAAAAGATGGCGTACAATACCATTTTTAGAATGAAAAATGATCTCAACCAATGGGTTGAGTCCCCTGATGAAATTACCCAATTGCTCACTAATTCTTTTAAACATCGATTCACTTCTGCACATAACTCCCCTCGCAACATCGACTTATCTTTTATCAGCCCGCTAGTTTCAGAGGCTGATCGTCACTCTTTGCTCACCCCTATTTCAGATGAGGAAGTAAAACAAGCCACCTTTCATATTAACCCAGACAAAGCTCTTGGGTCCGACGGGTTTGGAAGTAAATTCTTCCAAGCATATTGGTCTATTATTGGAAAAGAGATTACGACGGCAGTACAAAGTTTCTTCCATCATGGAAAATTGTCACCCTCTCTAAATCATACGCTCATTACCCTCATCCCTAAAATTAATCACCCTGAAAACCCGAATCACTTCAGACCTATAAGTTTAATTAATAAACTTTATAAAATTATTTCCAAAATCTTAGTAGCAAGGCTTAGCCCAATTCTACAACGAATCATTAGCCCATTTCAAAATGCATTCACGTTAGATCAATCAATTCATGATAACATTCTCATTGCAAAAGAAATCCTGAATACGTTTCACAAATCAAATAATAAAACAGGTTGGGTTGCGCTTAAACTCGATATGGAAAAAGCCTATGATCGTATTGAATGGGATTTTCTTTGGGCTACCTTGCTAGCCTTTGGCTTCCCTCTCACGTGGGTTAATTGGATAAAAGAATGTGTAACCAATGTCTCATATTCTATCAAAGTCAATGGGAAATCTTCCCCATGGTTTAAACCATCTCGAGGTCTTAGACAAGGAGACCCGCTTTCACCCCATCTTTTTATCCTGTGCATGGAAGTTTTTATTATTAAACTCAGATTGGCATCACAAAATAATGACTTAGGTTTAGGATTCAAACTTCGCCCCCGCACTTCATCCATACCATGTCTAATGTTCGCTGATGATAGCCTCTTTTTTTGTAAAGCAACCAGCACTGCGTGTAGAAATTTAAAATCCGCTATTGATTCCTTTTGCCAACTCTCAGGCCAATTGGTAAATTTCCATAAGTCTTCGATTATTTTCTCAAAAAAGATCATGCCCTAATTTCTCTTGCTAGCCATTTTCATATGGCCCCCACCTCCAGTTTAGGTCGGTATTTAGGAATTTATTTCAGCTCTTTTCAACCGACTACAAATGATTTTAAACGCATTATTCAAAAGGCATAGCAAAGAATGCATAACTGGGAAGCAGGCTTCTTTTCTAAAGCTGGTCGTCATACCCTAATCCAAAGTAACTTAGAGGCTCTCCCAGCCTATGTTTGCTCCTCTTCTCTGCTCCCTCATTCCATTGCCAATTCTATTGACAGCATGCATCGCTCATTTTTTTGGAGACAACAAAAAGATAAAAATGCTATTCCATTAATTGCATGGAGCAAAATCTGTAAGCCAAAATCTAAAGGAGGGCTCGGCCTTCGTAAACCTATGCCACTTAATAAAGCATTCCTAGCAAAATTGGGATGGAAAATTCTCACTCAAGACGATAATTTTTGGGTAAAAATCATTAAACATAAATATTTATCAAACTCAAGCTTTTTCCATTGTAAACCTAAGCCAAGTGATTCTCAAATATGGAGACAAATTTTAGCCCAAAGGGACATAATTAGGAAAGGGATCCGATGGAAAATTGGAGACGGAGAGTCCATCTCCTTCTGGGGTGATAATTGGCTATCCCATACCCCATTATATCAGACACTTAGAATCCCTTTTTGCCAAGTGGACCTCAACCTAAAAGTTTCCGACTTCATTCTACCATCCATGGAATGGGATTTACTAAAGTTACAATCCTATTTGCCGAACCATCTCATTAGCCTGGTTAAAGGGATCCCTCTTCCCTCCGCACCTACAACCGACACTCCTATTTGGGGTTGTACCCCCTCTGGTGACTTCACCGTCAAAACAGCTACTTGGATAGCTCATGATCTCGATCCCTCTAAGGATCCTTGGATCTATAAATGGATTTGGAAGCTTGACATACTGCCTAAACTACAGATTTTCTTATGGCAACTTTGTCATAAAAGTATAAGTGTCAGGGATATACTTTTTAAAAGAAAAATTGCTCCGTCCAATTTATGCCCTCAATGTCATTCCCAACCTGAAACAATTAATCATCTGTTTAATCAGTGTACTTTAGCCAGGAAAGTTTGGGATCTTCGAGAAACTCGTGCATGGCTTAGCTTCCACTACAAAGATATCTCTCTTTTAAAAGTCCTCCAATCCCTTAAATCTGAAAAAACTGTCATAACCAAATTCATTTTTCTAATTTGGTTTATATGGAAAGAAAGAAACGACATTATTTTTAATAACGCCACTTTTAACAATCATAGAATACTCCATAAAGCCAAATTCCTTTATCACGAATGGAACCTTCGAACATCGCTTGATTCTTGTTATCTTGCAGGTACTCCATTCTCCTCTCACAATCAACCACCTCCAACCTCTCATCATAATTATATCATTCAAGTCGCTTGGGCTCCTCCACCTCCATCCCACTTCAAACTCAATTTCAACGGCTCGGTCTCAAATAACTCAGCTGCTGCGGGGGTTATTATTCGCAATAAGAAAGGTGAACTCATTCATGCCACCTCTTACAATCTAGGAATCACTCCAGTGTTCGTGGCCGAGGCTACTGCTCTTCAGAAGGGTCTTCTTTTGGCTTTGAATCATGGCATACAGAACATCCACATCGAAGGTGATAATCTTCTTGTAATCAATGCGGTTAAAAAACTATGGAAGGCCCCTTGGCAGATTCAACTTATCATAGAGGATATACACTCTCTACTCCAACAATTCGAGTCCTATTAGATCCACCATGTCTATAGGGAAGCAAACAAAGCTGCAGATTGGATAGCTAATGTAGGACATTTAGTTCAGTCTAGTTTTGATATTACTCCTTGTACTAATTCAGCTCTTCATTCCATTCTTGTAAATGACTTTTTAGGAGTTCCCCTCGCGAGGAGGGTCTCCTAAAATCCTTTTTTCTTACCTTATTTAAAAAGAAATTAGAGAGACCTCACAAGGATTCCATATGATCTAATACAATAATCCTGAATCCATTCTAACTGACATACTCTATGACATAATAATAAAAGAATAACCTCTAATCCACATATGTGTAACATATCTAATTCCTTTCATAAATTCCTGACGAGTTTCTTAGTAATTCATTCCCATATTCCACACATGAATTCCATGAAATTGGGTGAGTAAAACATTACTTCGGAAATTAAGTTCAACTTTCCACGAAACCACTTGCATGTTCAAATGCATATTCTATTTTCTTTCAGAAATCATATTATACTGGGGAAGAGAACACGAATAGAGCTGCCTTTTAGGCGAATTCTCTAAACTTCTACAAGGGACGTCTCCCTCTTCCGTTACGTACTGCTTGCAAGACTTTTCAGGACATGTCCCCAGAATACAGAATATACAGAATACCGAATGTTGTTCATCACTGCTCTAGCAGCTTCTTCCCCTCACAGAAACAGAATCGAATATATAATCCATAATTTCATATTTTCGAAAACCCAGATTCATAATTCTCAAATTCTCATAACATAGCTTTAGCGTATTTAATAAATAAAATAAATTGCTTGCATAATATACTTGAGTTTCCAGTAACTCAGTATAAATCAACCCTTAATAAAATTCATTTGTTAAAACTCATTCAAATACGGACTTTAAAGGAAATATAGTCAAATTCTTTAATCTTAACATAATTAAATCCCAAAACATTGTTTTTCAATCAGAATCTCAAAATAGAATGCAAGGTTTATATAAACTTTATATCTTTGTTACAAAGTTCTTTACTCATAAATATCTTTCCAACTAATCTTATTTAACAACTTATACGGCTTATAACCTGAGTAGATCTTGATATTTATACTTATGTTAATTATACTAAATATGATAGTGTTGTCATATCCAAGTAGGACTTTTCTTATTCTTCTTGAATACTCGTCCTAAAGTCAAAATGTTATAACGTTAAACCTTCATCGCTCATATCCCTTCATTTAGAAATGCAGATCAAATCTACTTAGTCTCATAATATAAAACATCCCGGGACATATATTTGTAATTTAAGTGAAAAACTTGTGAAGTCTGGACTTATATATTAGAATTATAATCAACTCTTCCATTAACATAATCTGATGTCTAACACTCGCTTCTCTTAATTTTTTTTAGAACTTTTTTACTTGAACTTCCAACTTTTAGTTGCCCAAATGACAAAGAATCTTATAAAATAGTTGAACTGACATCTCATACTTAAACTAACACCTCATTACTTTATTCTTAGTATCATAAGATAGTTATTAGTGTTTCCGACTTTCTTGCCTCAATACTTTATACTTCTATGTCCATATTCTACCATATTCTATATAACTATTATTAAAAATATTTATTCTATCAACCTGTGTTAATAAATTTTATTATCTAACTTAAACTCATAGCCCATATTAGTTTTTAAATCTATAACTCATAACAATATTTCTCAAATATTTAAACTCAATGTTCGTATTAATCTTAATTCTATATTTATTTCATTATCAGATCATCTCACTAGTTCCCAAGCGTTCTATTATACGAGATTCATATTTTCCCCACTTTTCATTCTTTACCTTACTATTTCAATTAGAGGATGACATCTCTAAATCTTTTATTTGTTCTCACTCCATATTCATAGTAGAAAACTCCCGATTTGGATATAGTTCTTCACAACTTAGGTACTACGACTCATTATACAGGACATCTACTCCTTCGATCCATCACTCATCTCTTGAGTTATTATATTACTAATATAATCAGCACATATTCAATTTACTTCCCAATACTTGATTTATGTTATCCCATAATTTACAACTAATTTACTCAGCATGCTTAGAGGACCCATGAAATTCCTGTAACAAGTTCCTTTACTCTACTAAACATTTAAACTCTGAAAGTTACTTCCTGATTTACAACCTTGATTGTCCAACTTAACTTTCTCAGATAACAATTTAAGTTCCAAAGTAGAACTCTTTAAACAATAAACTTATTCTATATATAACCACTCCAACATAGAATTTCAATCTTATAGAACCCAATTCCAAAGATTCCTCAAACATACCTCTGAATAATATAATATGACTTTGATATAAATTTCTTTTCTTCACAAAAACAGAATCAGAAAGCTTAATTTATAACTTCACCAAATTAAACTCCATCTAGTATCCCAAAGGATTTATGACAAACCCCAGTAATTATCATATATCCAAACATATGGCTAAATCTTCCATAAGTCATAATATGTACTATACTTTTGAAATCTCCATCCTCGAACTTTTCATGACCCAAATAATCCCAAGAACACAAAACTCAAAATAAGACATATATATCCTGAAATTTTGTATCATAGTCAGACTTTCCAAACTCATATCTCCCAAAATTTGAGTATCGTGAACGTATTTTCAGAATTTTGTATAACGAGCTTGAATCGACCATTACAATATACTCGGTCACTCCATAGCATTCTATAGAAGAAACTCTTGATACATTTATACACCATATAACTATATATAGACGAATTTTAGCGAACGCCTAATTAGGTTTCATAATCTTATCACCCCATTGACTTAGTCGTATCCCTTATTGCAAAGCATACGGAAATCCCCCTTGATTGTTATACTTGTAAAGACATTGGAAATTATATCAACAATTCTAACTCAAGTATTCATAATCGAATATCCATAACTTTCATATAATATCTTAAAATGTGGATCATCGATTAACTTATACCATTAGATCTCAAAAACCAGAATATTCTTCAATACTGAACAAGATTGACTTAGTGTAACAGAATTTGGTATCCTTGGATAACCTTTACTTCCTTCAAATTTTCTAATAAAACTATCTTCCACAGCCCAAAACTTACAAAGATATATCTCAATTCAAAATTAGGAAATCAATGCTAAACGCTATATACTCAATCATTTGGCGTTAAATCATATGCTTCGGAAAATCCGAAAAACATAGTATTTAAGAATCACACCTTCAAACAACCTAACTTTATAATCGTGAATTCATTACAAGTTCAAGTCTGATCTAATTTCACTTAATAAAATCATGAAATTCATACAACTTTCAGTTGCGCAGACAAGTGTAGTTATAAGGTGGATGGACAATGTGTACCTTTGCTCGGTGTCCAAATATCACTTCCATTTCATGCTCAATCCTCAATATCCCATAAGTCATTGATCACCAATTCGATATACAACTTCACAACAATTTCCCTTACAAGGAAACAACAACATTAAACCATGAAAATAGTAGTCAAATTTCCAAACATATATATAACTATTTCGCATAGTCGTCTTAATACCATATCCCTTTTCTAAGATCTTTATAAGTATGATTAGCTACCCAATTTTCAACCTATTGCATAAACCTCCACAATTTACTCCAATGATGACAATAATAGTTAAGCATGACTCCTACAAATTTCCACATGAGAAGAATCTCACTACACCTCCTTAATCTGAACAGCATCAACATATGCAATAGCATAAACCACATGAAATGATTCCTAGTAACAGGTTCCAAACAATTCATATCCCTCACCCTTATAATTCTCTTTGAAACTTTCACATAACAAGGTAAATTATATTCAACCCATTAGCAAGAAACTTATTTGAAAATTTCATAGATTCCATTTATAAACTTTCAAACATTATCAATCACATTTACATATCAAACCAAGATAGTGAAGCTCACAATACCAATTCAAAAATCTAATTTAAGTCTTAAGTAAGAAATTGAACAAAATTAGTACTTTGAGGTTTTAACTAACATAACCTTCATAATCACAAAACCGAATAAGTTTTCATATCAAACCCACAAAAAACCATGGCCACAACTTGATTGTAACAATAGAAAATACAAAAGCTATAGAAATAATGGAACTTCAGATATACCTCAACAAACAAAGACCTGATTTTCGGCTATGTTATTCAAGCAAGAGAGGAATCGAAACAGTATCAAAGCTTGCATGAACCGAAAACGAAAAGCGACACTAGACTATGATGGCCACCTCACAGTAGCGCCGACATTCGCGGCGGTGTCATGGCGGCTGAACCACCATATCACAAGAAGCAGCAAGGGCTCGCGGCGGCAACAACGTGTGCTGGCTGTGCTAGGCCCGACCTTGGTGGCCTGAGATTTCAGACGAGTGAAACGAGAGGTGCGACAGAATGGGAGACAGAGGAGGGAGAACGAAAGAGTGAGAAACAGGGGAGCTGTTCCACTTTTGGGGTTTTGTTTCAAGTGAGGATGAATAAAACAGGAAAAGGGTTAACAAGCTAGACACACAATGAGTAAGTGTCATAAACAATAATATTATGTTCTCTAAAGAGTCTCTCCCGTGCTCTGCTAGGGTTTGAGTGTTTTTCTTGATTTTTCAAGCGTTGTGACTCTACCTAGAGTAAGATTACAGTCTCCATGGCTGATGATCTTATTCAACGTTGTGCGAATTTGACCATTACGGCGGAGGAGGAGGAAATAATATCTATTGGTGGTGATGCGGACGAGCGGTGCAATAGGGACATATCACTTTCGATTGTTGGTAAGGTTTTGACGGATCGTCCTTATAATTTTGATGCTTTTAAACGAACTATGAATCAAATTTGGGCTATTTCCAAAGGTGCGATCTTTAGGTCGATCGAAAACAGCCTCTTTGTAGTTCAATTTGCCCATGTAAGAGATAGGGCAAAAGTTTTAGACGGATGTCCGTGGACTTTCGATCAGAATTTAGTTATGATGTCCGAGATTCAAGGTAGTGTGCAGCCATCTAATATCAAACTAACTCACTGTCCTTTCTGGGTCCGAATTTATAACTTGCCACTGGACAGTAGATCAGAGAACCATGTGAGATCTATTGCAAAGGTATTAGGCGAGGTGATGGCAATTGAAAGCGACGATGTAGCATGGGACAAATCGGCAAGAGTTAGGGTCCGTCTTGATATTACTAAACCTTTGAGACGGATTCAACGTATCCGAAACAAGGAAGGGGGTATCTCTTTGATTGAATTCAAATATGAGAGATTGCCAACGTATTGCTATTCGTGTGGCATAATAGGCCACATTGAAAGGGACTGTGAGAGGGTTCCTGAGGAGGAGCGTAGTATGGAGAAACAAAGGGGTGTATGGCTTCGTGCCTCTCCTCGAAGGGGCCGTGCAAAAATGCAAGAAGAAGCGAAGAACTTTGTGAAATATCGCAAAGCTCTTAACTTCACCACTGCTAGGAAGGTGATTGTTGAATCTGGTGTGATGGGGAACATTGGCGAGACGCAAAATGATGAGGTAATTGAGATGTCGAGTCTTCAGAGTAATAATGTTGTAGTGATTCAGGAGCTTGTAAAGCTTGATGCTTTAAATGAAACTGTTGCGAGTGACATTGGCGCACAAAAGTGTTTGAGGGATGTGGATGGTAGGTCATCAGAGTGTGAGAGGGAGAAGGGAGGTGAGGCGGAGAAGGTAAGTGGTGAAAATGAGTTGGTGCAGGAGGAGTTGACTTTGGTGGGAGTTGGGGAAATTATGGAAGTGGTAGGGGGTGAGTTAATGCAAGGGGCCCAGGGACTTCATTTTGAAATGGGGAAATCTTCACCAAAAGTCAAAAAAGGCCGAAAGATGAAATGCACATCTCATAGTAGTAAGGTGGAGGAAAATGTGGGGGGGCTGGTAACTAATAGAAAAGTAAAAAAAAAAGAGTGTGAGAGGAATGGAGGTGTGATGGATGGTATGGATTGTGTAATGACAGAGATAGATAATTCTAAAAAAAGGATGAAGGTTGGACATTTGATTGACGAGAGGGTTAATTCTTTGACAGTAGCGGAGGTTGGCGATGTCCAACCCCGCGAACAACAATGAAACTTTTCAGCTGGAACTGTCAGGGACTGGGCAACCCTCGGACAGTTCAAACTCTCCAATCCTGGTGTTGGAGAGAGCGGCCTAATATGGTTTTTCTGATGGAAACCATGATTGATTCGAAGAAATTGCAATTGGTGAAAGAGAAGTGTGGGTACAGTGATGGTTTGTGTTTGAGTAGCAGTGGTCTGTCAGGGGGGATAGGTTTCTGGTGGCATGATTTGAATGTACGTGTTGTGTCTTATTCCACCCATCATGTGTTAGCCGAGGTGTGCAACGAGAGTAATGTCCCTATTTGGGCAGCGGTTGGGGTCTATGGGTGGCCGGAGGGAGTTAATAAGCATCACACTTGGGCTTTGATGAAGGAAATTAGAAGTTCGACATCGCTTCCTATTATCTTTTTTGGGGATTTTAACGAAATTCTCTATGCCTCGGAGAAAGATGGGGGTGCGAATAGGAGGGAATGTATGATGGACGCGTTTAGAGAAGCTGTGGATTTATGTGATATTCATGACTTGGGGTTCCATGGGAGCTCTTTCACTTGGCGACGTGGTAATGATCCAAACACGATCATTAGGGAGAGGTTGGATAGGTTTCTTGCTTGTGATGAGTGGGGGGCTCTTTTCCCTCACGCTTGGGTTCGTAATTTTCCCATATATCGCTCGGATCATGCTCCCATTCTTTTGTGTACTCAAGATGTTAACAACGGAAGGAGCCGCCGGAAACTGTTTCATTTCGAGGCCCTTTGGTTGTCCAAACCGGAGTGTCATGCGGTTGTGAAGAGAGCGTGGGAGGAAATGGGTGGCGTGAGTGTTGAGGAAAAAATTGAGAATTGCTCAAGGGCTTTGAGTGGGTGGGGTGCAGCTACTTTTGGCGATTTGAAGAAAAAAATAAAGAAGAAAGAGGAGGAGTTACAGAGATGGCAAAATTGTACCTCGGATGGTGTAATGCTTGGCAAATGCCGTGAACTGGTGGATGAATTAGATGATATGCATAGATTGCAGGAAACTTATTGGCATGCAAGGGCTAGAGTTAATGAGTTAAAAGATGGAGATAAGAATACTTCTTACTTTCATCACAAAGCTCAACAACGCAATTCAATTGTCCGTCTTAAAGACGAAGAGGGTGTATGGAAAGACAAAGCGGATGACATTGGAAAAATAATCTCTGATTATTTCTCTAATATTTTTGCGACGTCTCGGCCATCGGATATGGATGTTGCTCTTGGAGGGATATCGGCAAAAGTCACAAATGAAGCCAATACTATTTTGATTGCCGAGCCAACATCTGAGGAGGTGAAGACGGCGTTGTTTCAGATGCACCCAAATAAAGCCCCCGGCATTGATGGTATGCATGCTCTTTTTTATCAGCGTTTCTGGGATATTGTTGGGGGAGATGTTGTGCATTTTGTGATCCAGTGGTGGCAGGGTAATGTAGATATGGGTTCATTGAACAAAACTTGTATTGTTTTGATTCCTAAATGTCCAAGTCCTCAACAAATGGGTGATTTTAGGCCTATAAGTCTATGTACTGTGCTCTATAAGATTGTTTCTAAGATGATGGCAAATAGGCTTAAATTATTCTTGTCTGAGTTGATTTCTATCCACCAAAGTGCTTTTGTCCCCGGGAGACTCATAACAGACAATGCGATGATTGCTTTCGAAATTTTTCATAGTATGAAAAGAAGGGGTGATGGAAAAAGGGGGTCGATGGCTTTCAAGTTAGACATGAGCAAGGCGTACGACAGGGTGGAATGGTGTTTTGTCGAAAGGGTGATGATTAAAATGGGGTTCTGTGATGGGTGGATACAACGTATAATGGCTTGTCTTTCAGGTGTATCTTATTCGTTTAAGATAAATAGGCGTGTGGAGGGGTGTATTACACCGTCGAGGGGACTCCGGCAAGGAGATCCGTTGTCTCCGTATCTTTTCCTCCTTTGTGCAGAAGCGTTTTCGAGTCTGTTGGCAAAAGCTTCTGATGATGGATTAATTCATGGAGCCCGGGTATGTAATACGGCCCCTCGTATTTCTCATCTGTTTTTTTGCTGATGATAGTATTTTGTTTACTAGAGCTACACTTCAGGAATGCTCTGTTGTGGCTGATATTCTCAGTACGTATGAAAGAGCATCTGGTCAGAAAATAAATTTCAATAAATCTGAAGTGTCATTTAGTAAAAATGTGGAGGCAGATAGGAGAGTTGTTATCAGAGAAATGTTTGGGGTGAAAGAAGTTGAGAAACACGAAAAATATTTGGGGTTGCCAACGGTGATAGGGAGATCAAAAAAAATGGTGTTTGCTGTTCTAAAAGAGAGAGTGTGGAAAAAGCTTCAGGGATGGAAAGAGAAGCTGTTATCTCGGGCAGGAAAGGAAGTATTGTTGAAAGCGGTGATTCAATCTATACCAACGTATATGATGAGTTTGTTTGCAATTCCTAGTGGTATTCTTGATGAAATAAATAGCATGTGTGCTAGATTTTGGTGGGGTGCTCGAGGTACGGAACGTAAGATGCATTGGATTAGTTGGGAGAAGTTGTGTTTGCCGAAAAGCTATGGTGGAATGGGCTTCCGTGATCTTAAAATTTTTAATCAAGCGCTCCTAGCTAAGCAAGGGTGGAGGTTATTGTGTGATACAAGCTCTTTGACTCACAAAGTTATAAGTGCTAGGTATTACAAAAATGAAACCTTTCGTGATGCGCTAAGAGGGTATGACCCTAGTTTTGTATGGAGGAGCATTTGGGGAGCTAAGGCTCTTCTTTTGGAAGGGTTGAAATGGAGGGTCGGAGATGGAAGTCAAATAGGAGTTTGGGAGGATGCATGGCTACCTGACAACTCTTCTACTCTCGTTCCCACGCCCAACATTGAGTCCACTGCTACGTTGCGGGTCGCGGATTTGATTGATGCTCACGGCAGTTGGAGTGAGGAGGCTCTTTCTACACATCTGACGGAGGATGATGCAGCTTTGGCTCGTGAAATCCCTCTTAGTGCACGAAGACCAGTGGACGTAATGTATTGGTGGCCAAACACGAATGGGGTGTATACGACAAAATCTGGTTATTGGCTTGGGAGGTTAGGACATTTGAGGGGCTGGGCGGATCGCTTTGGTGGTGATATGGGTGATATTTGGAAATCAGTATGGAAGATTGGCGGACCCCCCAAGCTAAGTCACTTTGTTTGGAGATCGTGTGTGGGTGCCTTAGCCACGAAGGGCAGGTTGTATGAACGTCACGCTGTGGAGGATGCAACGTGCTTCCACTGTGCGGGTGCCTCTGAGTCGATCCTACATGCTATATTTCATTGCCCTCTTATTTCTGATGTCTGGAGCAGCTCTCTTTTCTATCACTATATTGTGGATGGTCCAACTACGTCGTTCATGGATTTTTTTGTGTGGATTAATTCCAAACTTCAAGCTCCTGAACTCCTCTCTTTCATGGCAATAGCATGGGCAGTTTGGTCTTATAGGAATTCAGTCTATCATGGTGAGCCGTGGAGTAGCAAGGTGGTGGGTGTGGCAGGTTTCGTGAAGCTGGTACAAGATTACCAAACTTATGCGGAGGCGGTACATTATCGGGTCTCCCCGATCTCTTCTATGGTCTCTCGGACTGGGTGGCTTCCTCCTAGTGCGGGATGCTTTAGAATCAATACTGATGCAGCCGTGTTGGGGGAGGAAGGCACAGGCATGGGGTGGTTGTGAGGGATGAAAATGGGTGTGTCAAGCTGGTTGGTGTGCGTCGAGTTAGGGCTCGCTGGCCTGCCCCCTTAGCTGAAGCTGCTGCTGCGTTGTGGGGATTGCAAATCGCCAAGAGATATGGATTTGAGGCGGTGGAACTTGAAGTGGATGCTCTCAATTTGTCAAAAGCTATTATAATTAGAAAGACGGGTCGTTCTCCTTTAGATCTTGTGGTAGATGATATTTGTTTGTTAGGTGATAATTTCTTTTCTTTCTGTGTCTTTCATGTTAGAAGATGTGGGAATACTGTTGCCCATTTGGTTGCGAGGCTTCCTCCCTCTGTGGGCATGGAACAACTCTTTGTTGATGATTTTCCGCAAGGTGTTTTAGCCTTGGCGGAGCTTGACGTTTCTTAATGATATTGGTTCGCTTTTTACCTCAAAAAAAAAAAAAATAGGAAAAGGGTTCTAGATAGTTCCAAAGTTTTTTTTTTTCTCTTTTTTTTCGAAAATCTAATCCTAGATTCTCAAAATTCAACAACATTTTAATTTATAAATTCCCACAAATACAAGTACGAATCATAATAGTAAAAGTTTTCCATGTAGCATAATTTCGTTAATAAATAATTAAACTCTACTTAAATATATTTAAAAACTTAGACTATTACAATAGCCAGAAACGATTCATGAAATTGTACACTAACATAAATCGCAGATAAAAAAATGAATCACACTAGAATTGCTCTAACCACAACCTAATTATCAAAGAAATCAAGAACAATAAATCATGGTATAAACATGGCTTCACTCACTAAGCCCTAGAGATGAATCTACTCACTCATGGCAAAGAAAACACAAACAATAACCATTGAAATACTCATACTTGAAGCAATTAAAAATAATAAGAGACAAATACTTGAAAGTAAATAAAAACTATGAAAGAGACAATTACCAATTGAAAGGAAAATTGAAGAACTTGAATTAATCTCCAATGTGCAATAATTAGGGCTAGAGAGAAACTAGAGTTTTAGAGTACTAAGGAACATAAAATCAAAAACAGAAAAAAGGTGCTTCTAAAATCTTTTACAAAGCTATTTATACTAACTCCTAAAAAAGGAAATAAAAAAGTCCGGATTTTCAGTTTCCGGGTCACCGCCCGATCGGGCGGCCTTCCAGCGTGTGGTTCTTCAGCAGGCGTGGGCGAGCAGGGCGCCCGATCAGACCGGGCTCTAACAACGAATTACGAGCGGGCGACATACGCCCGATCGTGCCCGAGAGAAATGAAATTTGGGGAAAAGTTGCCGCCCGACCGGGCGGCCCTTCAAAAGGAGGTTTCTTGGCCTTTGACGCCAAGTCTTCAGATCTCTTCACACCCGAAGGCTCTGGGAAGCAGCTTCGGGCCTCGGGAACTCATACACGTGTCTCCTAACTCTATCCAATCCATTGTGGCATCAAGAATAGCAGAAAATAGGGAAGTAATTCCCTAAAACCTGAAAACTATCAGGAAACACAAAACCACAACTAGATGGAAGATGTTAGTATAAAATAGCTCCTAAGAGCACTATTTGCACGCATTTCAACAAAGAAGCGGGGAGAAAAGAAGATATAAAACTATAACATCAACGGCCGTTAGTCATTAAGGGTATTATGATGATTTTTCAAAACCTTAGGGGCACCAGGTGAATTATTGAAAACGCGAGGGTACCCAGTGAATATTGTGAAACCTCAAGGGTACCTGGTGAAAAAACCTTAATAAATAACTATACCAATACAAAGGGAAATGAAAATGATGATGATGATGATGATGATAGCATTAAGGACAATGTATTACATACCAGCTCTAACCCTGCTGAATATCTTGCGCTCTTTTAAATCTTTGACCAATTGGTCGAGTTTCATCTTTAAAACTCGACTGATGATGTTTGGTCTATCCTCTGGCCTGAGTCCTTTTTTCTTTACAAATCTAGTGATCTCTAGCCATTTATAATTATACGTAAATGTTATGAATAAATCTGGATACCCATACCATCTACAAGTAGTCATTGCATCCTGATAGTTTTCTCTCATGTAACTATGTCCTCCAGTGACTGAAGCTAGTAAAATTATACGACTTCCTGTAGAAGATCCTTATGTTTCTCCTCTTTCTACAGCGCCTCTTAAGTTCTTGACATTCGTGGCTCTTAGACTCTGTTGGTTATTTCTAAGAAAACACAACCTTTCAGCTTCAATCATTGTGTAACCATCAACTAAGAGTTGTTGTAGCAACCTCTAAGATAAGAGTATGGTTTCAGCTTCTTCAGCTTTTTCTGTATGCAAAGAACTCATGCATTGTAAGTTTATCTCTTTGTATCCGTTCTAAATCCATCTTCTCCATATAGAAATAATAGTGGATATTGCATTGGGAGGTAAGATGGATGGAGCTCAAAAATTTGCCTTAACTTTCCACCACTTGTTTCTATTATTATATCTCTTTTATCAGCACTATCAATATCTCCAACAATAAGAGAAGCAACTTCTGATGTCGTTGGCAAATTGTATGTTCTTCCATCGGATATCGTCTTCCAATAAGCCTTAATTTCAAATTCTCACATGTGTTTGATGCAAACCTATATCCCTAGCCATTCTAAAAGTTTTTGCTAAAGGGTTATTTTGATCTATCATATCTTGTAACTGTGCGACTAAGCGGCCTTCAAACTTATCAGGGTCTGAAATACTGGTAAGATATATAAAAAAGTAAGTTAACATTAAAAACAGATTGTAGACTTTTCATGTGTTGAAAAACACTTAACAACTAAATAATATGTAACACAATTAGTTATAGTACGTTGCAACAATTTTTTTGTTTCTTATTTCATCATTAGTATCGTATATATCAAGTTGTGAAAACTTTAGTCGTGCACCATCAGGAGGCAACAAACTACTTATCAAGTGATGATTTTGACCACCAATTTTGAAATTATAATGGACCTCGACCTTGACTTGTAGGTGCAATAATTCTTCCCCCCATCGATGTAAATGAATGCATCATATTATATCCTCGTATGTTTTCAAGAAAGTGGTTCTTCAAAATGTTGTAAATAAGTTGAGGTGGGCGTTTAAGTAACGGTAGTTGAACCTTCCTTGCATAAAACATAACAAAAACCTTGGCTTACTTGTTTTGTTTCTTTTGTTGACTCTCTCGTCAAACCACATTTGTGCCCCACAAAACTCACAAACATATGTAGGCTATGTCTGAGTAGTTATCTATGCAAAACAAACTAAATTTGCTATATAAACTTTGGAATATAAGAAATTTGTGATAATATTAATGATTTTCAAATTTGACATTAGTTGCAATATTTAGAATGTATGATATGCGAACCTGTAACGATCTCCATATCATCAATGTCGTTGTCACTATTGGCTTGTGTAGTGCACTCCTATTGAATGTTAGTATTTGATTGGCCACAATTAGTTAATTCAGTATTTTCATCTATATGAAAGTCAGATTAAAGAATATGTGTTAGATTTGATAGAGATACACAAAATTATAAACATTTATAATCGATAAATAACTACAAGTTAATACCATTTATAATTCTGCGTGTAACTGATATGAGGATTCTTGAATTCTGAATCACATGTCTCTTTGATCTAACATAACTTTGCAATCGTGCCAATTCCAACATATCTCCAGATGTCATACCAAACCTAATATTATAACTTTTTTTTAGCAAAAATGAAGTAATTATGGAATAGCAATACAAATTTGAATTAGATAATGAATACCTCGACTTCTTTTCTCTAGCATAATGAGTCTTCTTTAATTTCTAGCAATCTGTGACGCACATTGTTCCTCTGAGCAATTTTTAAAAAAATATGAGCATGAGATTTTTGAAATCAAAATTTTTCATCATCCACTAAAATAAGCACAATTCAATTTCAAAATATTTTATAAATTTTTTACCGTTAACAACAACGCTTGTAGGGTTACCGTTTGTCCTAATTGTATCAAGTGTTGCTTCAAAAGACGTTCTAGAATATGTACATGAATGCAAATCTAAAACAAAATAATTTTATTTCATTAAGGTTCATGTCAAAATATGATTTTAATCTTACGAATATACGAATTTGCCATTTATTTACCTCTATACACCATTGGAGTAGTACAAACATTACTTAAATCACTAATTACCATGCTTATTGAAGGTGAATGAGAAATGGATCGATCTGACAATCATGTCAATAGACATAATAATTAGTATATTTAGCAATACTATATAATTTCATATAACCAAAAGGCTTTTAATACAAAGGTATAACTTTAGATGAATAACATAAAGTGGTTGTCCTAAATAGTGATAGATGAGTCCCTAAAGTACGCAAATACTGTTAACGTTTTTGTGACAATATTAGTTTTCTATAATTGTTTGCCTTGCATATCGTTGTTCAATTGGTTTTGAGATAAATTCATTTAATGATCTTGTAGAAACTGCAAAAAAAAATCGAGATATAGTGGTTATGTCGTAAAAAAGGAAATCATCAAATTTACCATTATAAATATATTGTACATATTATGAAACGAACAATTTCAATTAACTTTCTGATAAGTATACCAGTTCATGTCATATAGTTGTTTATAGATTCAAGTGTCGGTATTTTAGATGAAAAAATATGAAAAGATGAAAAAATATATAAAAAGTATATCATATAATAGAAAAAGATGAAAAATGGGCCTGTCTTAGATATCCTTATTACTCCCTCCGTCCCATAATATAGTGCTTGATTCTTTTTGCGCAGTCTCCGAGACGTACATTTGACCTTCGATATCTTCAATTTCGTATTAGTAAAAAATATAAAAAGTTGATATTATGAATGTACACATTGAGACGAATCTAACAAGACCCCACATGAGTATTTTTTTAGTATACATTAATGAGAATATTTGGTCAAAGATTTTAAAGTTTGACTCCCAAAATAGAAACAAGCACTATATTATGGGACGGAGGGAGTAATAACTAAAATCTATTGAATTGTATACATGAGCTGATATTAGTTATTTGCATATTAAACTGCACTTTCCTCAATTTTTTGGCCCAAAACGTTATAAATATGGGACATGAATCCACTAATTAATATAAATTAGTGGGTAAAGTTTTGCAATTTTTTTTTCGAGGATGCCACCCACCCTAAACCTTTCTTCTTCTCTCTCTAGCAAATATGGGACATAAATCCACTAATATAAATTAGTGGGTAAAGCTTTGCAATTTTTCTTTTCGAGGATACCACCTACCCTAAACTACCTTTCATCTTCTCTCTCTAGCCAATCAAACCTAAACATCTTCCTAAATCATCGTCGTTTTGCATCCTAAAATCAAGTGTACTTTCTAATATTTGCCTCAAAAAATCGAATTACAATCAAACTCAATCATACTTATATATATCTTTGAAAAAAAAAACAACAATTCCAGATAGTGAAATCGAAATCTTTACATTTTTGTTCTTTGGAAATCGGGATACTTCAATATCTCATCCAAATTTTGGTTTGCATGTCAACAAATAATTATCAAGACATGGTTTGGTTGAATTTATATTGGTATATGGTAAGTTTTTCAAAAAAAATTTCCTAATATTTTGAGCTTACAACTTTAAAAATATAATATAAAAATTAAAAAAATGGATGAGATTTTCTCATATATACGACTGTACATATTAACCTTTTAATAATTTTATTTTCAATCGGCTCCATAAATAGTAAGCTACTAGTTCTCTTTTCCAAAGTATTTTTTAATTTTTCGTTCTTTTATAGATCTTAAAATTAGGTTCAAGGTTTGCATGTTGAAGATTATCACTTTCTAATAGATTGTAAATTTTTTTCTCATATTTTCTTAGGTAAATACGACTATGCATGTTACTTGGAATCATATAAGGTACGCTTCGTATATATAAATATATATAGAGGGGCAAGATCATGTGACAAAGGAATTTACAAGCTAAGAAAAGCTAGACTAGCGGTTCTGAATTATTCTATGGGCATGTTTGGCAAAACTAGCGGTTCTAGTAGCGGTTAGCAGTTGCAGTAGCTGTAGCTGTTGGGGGTAGCGGCTAGCTGTCTACTAGTAGTTGTCAGCGATCAGCGATTAAATTAATTGTTTAATTAGAAGTGTTTGGCAAATGTAGCTGTTGAAATTATAGAAGACAATAAATGACATTTATTCTAATATGAAAGGAACTACAATAATTTCATATGTTTGTTCAATAGCTAAATTCAAGATTTATTTTTTCAAATAAGTTACACAAAAAGGAGTATATGACTTTTTAGGTGCTCAAAGAAATGTTTAAATCTAAGAAAATATTTAACCCTCGAAAAATTTATATTACCAATTTTAACTAAAATACTTGTAAAATATCTTATCTTTAAAATAAATATTTTAATTACATCTCTACTATTATAAAATAAACATTGAATTGCCATAAAATAAAACAATAAATAAACAGTAAAAGGAAAAAGAAATAAAAAAAACATTGGTTAATAATTCTACCTTATGCTATTATATAGTGTTTATTTGCTAGACCGCTACCTCTAAATCTCAAACGTTACTTGTAGTAACGTTCCACAATTGCTACTCATAATCTACTTCAACTGCTACCCGCTACTTCAACCACTACCTTACCAAACACTCATAATTTTCTTAAGTAGCGTTTTAATCTTGTCCAACCGCTAACCGCTACCTCAAACGCTAGTGCCAAACAGGGCCTATGTAACTCAGTAAGATAAAATTCTTTGGATATTATCTCAATCAAAGACATCAGTTCCATAAGAGCGAAATGCTAATTCAACAAATATATTAGCACAAGACTAACAGATCACTACAAGAAAAGAGGAAATCAACGACGGCTAAAAGCCGTCGGTGATGGCCTAAAAAGCCGTCGCTAATTATTCAACGACGGCCAACCGTCGTTGATTGGCAGTCGGTAAAAAGATGGTCGCTGATACTAGAATCAACGACCGTCAAGCCGTCGGTGATATTTTTAACGACGGTTTCGTGACAATCAGCGACGGTTTTAAAAAACCGACGTTGATCCCCAGTCAACGACCGTTTAAAGCAGACGGTGATTCAGCGACGGTTTAAAACGGTCGGTGACCCAACACCGTTTTAAACCGTCGCTGAATCACCGTCTGCTTTAAACGGTCGTTGATTTCGACCAATCAACGTCTGTTTAAAACCGTCGCTAAGGTATTAAAGCCGTCGTTGATTTCGTGTGCATGGGTACATAGAGAACCTTACAGCGGCTGCCTAGCCGTCGTTGATTTAATGTTTAACCGTCGCTGTTGTTACAAAATAATATTATTTAAAATTCTATTGTTCTTAATAATAATTAAACCTGTACCTGCACAGCTGCACCTAAATATGCCACGCTAAAGCTGTTTCTCCATCGCATTCAAATTTTTCAATTACAAAAATATGCAATTTTGATATATATTAAAATTTACATAGATACTTGTATAATTACATGAAATAGATTACATTTATGTACACAAAATTGATCCCGATGTCGGGAAATAAAGTAGATGTCGGTGTTTACAAAAAATATATATCGACAAAGCAACGAAGAAACGAAGAGAGATGCCGATAAGTATTTACACTACAAGAAAATAGTTAGACTAACTATATCCAACTATAAGTTAGTTACCTAGTTGCCAAAACCAAAAAAACTACATTGTCAAGGGTGGCTCTGTAGCACTACCACCACCACCAAACCCTGGGTCATCTTCTGGTCTGCGTTGTGGAGTGGGGCCTGGGTTGCAACCTGAGAACATGTGGCCGAAACTAGACATGTTCCTCATCATTTCCTCTATGAGGGCCCGACGTGACTCTTCCACCCGTGCTGCGACCATTGCCTCCACCTCTCCCATCCGTGCAGCGACCTTTGCCTCCACTTGCGCCTCAATCTGAGAAAAAATGGACGGCTCATATGGTTGTGAAGAGCCGCCATCTCCTCGCCCTGATGCAGAGTTGTAGTACAAATGATCTCCCTGACCCAACCCCGAACTTTTCCTCTGTTCCTCCCCCAACTCTGTCTCCCAATACAACGGATCGGGGTTCGTATTGTGACCCCTGAGTGGTAAAAATGATCCAGCTTCTTATTGTATGTCTCCTGCATTTGGTTAAATATACTCATATTCAAATAATATAAAGTGCCAAAATGGCGTATATTTGGTTCTATCTTTCCTATTTTGTGTATTTTCAATCAAAACAACTTATAATCACATTAAACTAACTATATATATATGATGTTTGAGGTGTTTATAACTTAAACTAGCATCAAACTAGTCGTATTCATTCATTTTCAGGTGAAATGGCCTAAAATGGCCTATATTGGCCTATATTTGGTTCTATCTTTCCTATTTTGTGTATTTTCAATCAAAACAACTTATAATCACATTAAACTAACTATATATATGATGTTTGAGGTGTTTATAACTTAAACTAGCATCAAACTAGTCGTATTCATTCATTTTCAAGTGAAATGGCCTAAAATGGCCTATATTGGCCTATATTTGGTTCTATCTTTCCTATTTTGTGTATTTTCAATCAAAACAACATATAATCACATTAAACTAACTATATATATGATGTTTGAGGTGTTTATAACTTAAACTAGCATCAAACTAGTCGTATTCATTCATTTTCAAGTGAAATGGCCTATATTGGCCTATATATGTTTAGAAGTATGTACCGAGATTTGCTTTGCTTTCTTGTTTGCTGGGATTTCTCCTTTTCCAGGAACAGTCTTAAAATGAGTCTTCAAGAACAACTCGGGAGCAGTAGGGAGTACTCCTCCTCTACTCTTTGCCTGTAGACATTGTTGAACAAAGACTTTATTTTTTACTCATACCGAAAATGTCATGTAAATTACACTAAGTAGTAGATATGAAACATATTTACCATCTTCCTAGCATGCTGTGCAGCCGAAATAGAACCCTGAAAGTGTGACGGCTCAATTGGATTAGACAGAGAGCCACCTCTTCGGTTCTTCTTCGCCTTTTCAGATTTCTCCCGAAATGTTGGCTCGTCACTTCTCTTCTTCATGTCTTCGTAGATCGTCTCCCCCAACCATTTTGGCCTTTCTTTGGCTTTCTTAACCACCCAGTATCGCAAGTCTCTCAGACGAGATGAAGCTTTTTGCTTGTAATCCTTCCTCACTAGGCCTTTTAACTCAGGAGCCCATTCGTAAATACCCTTTAGTCAAACATTAAACAAAGATATTAATAAAGTAATATAATCAATGAAATTTTTCATAATTCGATTCATACATACTGTGAAAATGTTCCACCAATGCTTCTTTGTTGCATCGTCGACCTCACTGTAATTGAACCAAGGTTGTCGAAAATGGCCCTGGAAAATGTCAGTGATGGACCCACTAACCTTGTTATCATCAAAACCCGAATTGAAAACCAAACAAACACGTGAATTGTGAATATCATTGCATACAAATATCATGAAGAATATAGTAGCTTACGAACTTACCATAATCCAAAGAGGGCTTAAAACCTTTCTTGGTGCACGGTTCGAACCTTCACCTTCCTCCGTATGAGTGTTCGGAGTCTCCGTGACGTGGCTACCAATGTCACGTGCCCGTGAATCATCTCCCCGTGTCTCTCGCTATAGGGTCTCGGCTTCCTTCTACTTCGGTGACCGAAAAAGCCGCATCGGAATCAAAGTCCCACGACCTTGGCTTCCACCTAAGCCACCCCGACCTCCGCGGCCCTTAGGATTAGACATGATTACCTAAAATGCAAGAAATTAGAAATGCGCAAGATTAAACAAAACAATTGAAATAAATTCTTGTTACATTAAAGTATGAATAATCCAAGAATAGAAAAACTGATTTCTTCAATATTAACAAATTACAACTTTATTTGCACCAAAAAACAAATCATATATATTGGGAAGAAAACAAAACGAACTATAATAATGGGCAAAACATATGTCTTATATTAACAAAACAAGACCTTGTAGTAGTTTGCAAAAAAAAAAGGACCCCCCCGCCCCCCCCACCCACCGACCTCCCGCACTCCTCCCCCTCACTGCCCCCTTGCACACTCCTCCCCCTCCCCGACCTCCCCGGCCCCCTCCCCGACCTCCCCGCACAGCCCCCCTCCCGACCCCCCCGCACTCCTCCCCCTCACCGACCTCCCTGCACTCCTCCCCCTCCCCGACCTCCCCCGCACCCCCTCCATGACCTCCCTGCACGCCCCCCTCCCGACCTCCCCGCACCCCCCCCCACCGACCCCCGCCCCCCCCCCCCCCACTCCTTTGACCCCGCACTCCTCCCACTCACCGACCTCCCCCGCACTCCTCCCCCTCACCGACCCCCCCGCACTGCCCCCCCTCCACGACCTCCCCGCACGGCCCTAGCAACAGAGCCCTACCATTTGTGTCCTAACTAAGATCACATGTAGTGAGTGAAGCAAGCAATTAAAGGAAAATGAACCAACAACAACTACAAGGGCCCTACCTTGTAAACAAATGAAAAAAAGGCACTACATAAGAAAGGCAGAGGAAACCTAAATATTAATGCGAATGTAAACAAATGAAAGAAAGGCACTACATAACAAGTAATTACCCATTTAGCACAAAATTAGTTGGAGAAATGAAACTCAAATCAAGAAATGAATAAAAGGCAGATCCAAAAACATATATGAAGAGAGAGAAAAGTAAGGAATGTACCTAGAGGCGGCAGGACTCAAGCACGGGGGAGGACGGCGGTCGGGTGTTTGGCCACCTACATTGACAAAGCCGAATGACGTTTAGGGTTTGGTTTCATTAAAAAAAAAATTAAATAAAATGACGCAGTGCTAACCGGCGGCAAAGACACGGTCCGGCAGGTGGAGAGAAAATGAGGGTATCGTCGTTCGTTGGTTAGAGGTCGGCGAATAACCGGCGGCGAAGACTCTAATGCGCCGATGAAACAAGATTGACACACGGAGGAGAGAGAAAGTCGCCGATGAATGGAGATTGGGTGAAACACGACTGCAACACGGAGGAGAGAGAAATGAAGGCGGGGTTTTGGTGGGAGTGAGGAGAGAGAAAGTGGAAGAGGAGCGACGGGAAATTGGAAAAAGAGGAGTGAAAGGGGCTTTACTTAAATACATCACCGACGGCTAAAGACCGTCGCTAAACTTAAAAAAATAACAGTCTGCTTTTAAAGAAATCGACGACGGCTTGAAACCGTCGTAGTATATCAACGACTGCTAAACCGTCGTTAATTTCTTAAAAAGCGGTCGGTATTCACCGACGGCTTGGAGCCGTAGCTATTTTACAATTACCGACCGTTTTTTAAACCGTCGCTGGAAAGCAGTCGTTGTTTTAGCATTTTCTTGTAGTGAGAACAACAAGAAAAGTCATCCAGTGAGTCATAATCTTTCGGTTTTAGAGAGAAATCGACTGAACAAAATAGGCATACAACAAGTTCAAGATCTTATAACTCTAACCAAATATAATAAATTTCGTCTATGTAGAATTACATACAAGTTCCTATGACTAAAAGTCAAGACAATACAACTAATATTGTCTACCACAACACCATAAATAGCAATAAAGAAACAATAAAGCTCATGTAAAATATTAAAGAAATTACCCCATGGTTAAGGCCGAAAAATATGCGTCGAGGTGAAGAATCTTTGGCTGACTCCACTTGATTCATCAACAAACTCCAACCCTCTATAACAGTTGTGGTGATCAATTCATTGGTGGTCAAACTTAAAAGATCCTCTCGTGTAACAAAGTTGAAAAATTTGACTATAAAATAAAGAAAAATAATGAAATATGATGAAAATATTTTAGGTAATAATGTTTACCTCTTTGCCAAAGTTTCATTGTGATCTACCATACAATAATCAACTACATGTTTCCGGAAAGATGGCATGTATAACAATAAAGATACATTTTGTCGCATAAATCTTGAAACCAAAGTGATAGGGACATTTTGAAGCCCACAATCATATGTAGAACCAAGTCTATCATTATTGACATTATGGCGATTAGAAGATGTACGCAACCAACACAATGGAGATCTAACACAACCATCCCTCTCCTTGTTCATTTCGTCCACATGAGAACATGACTTAACACACTCATCTCCAGTAATTGAAATGCCACCAAAGGATGGGGAACAAACATATGGGCCTTTAGCACCAATTGATAACTCATTTTCAAACTGAGAGAGTAGTTGGAAAGTCGGCATATCATCAACAACTTTCTTCATAGCAAGAATATAATTTGTGAAATTATCAATATACACTTGCCATGCATCTTCATGAACAAAAGCCGAGTTGGAGACAAAGTAGGAGAATCAGAAACATGTATATTATCTTTCCCTTTCTTTTCTTCCTTATTGATCATACGCTTTGCTTTTGACAGTCGATCAATATAATGGGAAGATACAACATCCATGTCTCTTTTCATTAACAACAAAATCTCATACATGCCCTGTAAAAAGGAAAGGATGAAATCTTAAAATATAATGAGGAATGTAAAAGATAGACTAGACTGAGAATTGAGGACTCATTAGAGTTATACTAACACTTGTTAAAAGTCATATACACATCTAGTTTAGAGTTATGAAAAATATTTGTTTATAAGAAGTATTAAGTAGAGGTATACCAATACTTGTTTAGAACAATAGGTACTACTACTAATGAGAATTATGGCAACCCTTATTTAGAGTTTTAGGAAGTATATGGCAACACGTGTTTAGAGTTGTAGTAAGTACTCATTAAAGTTATGGAAACACTTATTTAGAGTTATATAGTAGGCATTATAGTTTTGGCTACATTTGTTCAAAGTTGTAGGAAGAACTAGTTACAATAATGGCAACACTACTTCTTAGAGTTATGGAACACTTTGGTTAGAGTTATAGGACATACTAATTAGAGTTATGTCAACACCTTTTTAAGAGTTTATAATAAGTACTCATTAGAATTATGGCATTACTTGTTAAGAGTTGTATGAAGCGCTCAATAGAGTTATGATAATAAAGATTATGTGGAAACAAAGACGCATGTAATAATAACCTAAATTATCAAAATTAGATATGAATAATTCAATTTTGTATGTGTTTTATATAAGATAATGATTAAAATCATAGAATAATATCATGAAATTCATAGAAATATATGATAAGAGTTATAGAGGGACATACATCTGTTGCAGTTTTATTCCTCATCAGAAGGCATGCTATCTGGAATCTCAAAGGTCTTCTTGCAGTGAGAAATATCAGCCTAACAAATGTCAAAGGTTTGTATTATGTGGTTTTTTCATTTGAATATCTTGGACTAAAGCTACTGAATTACATAGAAGACGCGAAGAGGGACGACTCTCCAAATCCAAAATCCCATTCCCAA